>JAJPUD010022339.1:0-19000 GCA_023553655.1 Myrmecobius fasciatus | reverse complement strand
GTATGTATTTGTGTGTGTTACCTGCCCTTTTATATTGTACATGTCTTAAGGTCAAAGGGTACTGATTCATTTTTTTGTATGTCTAGTATGTAGCAGAGTGCCTGACACATAGTAGGTGCTAAAAATAATATTCTTAAGTTGACTAAGTAATAGTGTGCAAGATATCTGAGTTTAATGAAAAGATATCTTAAATTACATTTAAATTAGCAGAACTTTATAAAATATTACATTGTTAAATGTGATGAAAAGTATCATATATAAAAAGCTATTTCCCCCTCATTTTCCCATCCCCTGTACTTTTGTTTTCAATGTATAGGGGCTTAATTATAATTTTATCCTATTTTCTATTCTCCCTTCATTGTTGAATGAGTGTTGCTTGCCTTAGAGAAATACATTTTGGTTTTATATCTTGAGATTTGAAGCATCTTTCTCATTCTATTTGTACACATTTGTGATAAATATGTCAATGTTTAATTGCTTTGAGATTCTGTTTTTACTTTGTAATTTATGATGCATGTCTATTGAATGAAATAGAAATAATTTGCTTCATAGTAATAATATGATATAATACTACTACTAATAATATTAATAAAATTTGCTTTTAAATATTTTATTTTCTGTCTGGGTTGTTTCCCGTGAGCCACATTTGTCTCTGCCCATTTTCTTTTCTTTTTCAAAAAGTATTTCATGTTTATTTTTAAATTAATTTTAAAATAGTAAGGATGCTGCCAATTGTGCTGACATCATTGTTGTATACCTGTAAAACCTGCATGGTATGCCAGAGTCATGTCAGAAAACTGAATTGCTTCCATTTGAATTGTCTTAGGAATATTCTGAAGTTCTCTTGATGGATAAGACACCAGACACTGAGGTTCTTTCTCACACTAAACTACCAAGCATTCCAACTCTACTGCAGAGAGCACAAATCTTTTGGGCTGGCCAAGCTGAATGCCAAATGTATGCTTGCCAGAATAAAATTTTTTTATGGAGAACTCACACAGGGCAAGAGCTCACAAGGTGGTCAGAAAAAAAGTGATATGAGGACACTCTCAAGGTCATTTAAGAACTTTAGAATCAATTATATGACATGGGAGTAACTGGCACAGGACCTCCCTGCAGGTTGTGCCCTCGTCAGAGGAGTTGTTTTAAGAGCAAAGCAGAGTTGAATTAGGCCAAAGGAAATGAGAGATGTGAAGAATTAGAGAAGCTACTCCAAATGTTCCTGTAAACTATTTGCCTCTAATCTATGGCATGAATTTCTCTTTTCTTCATTAAGGAGAAATTTGATCATTATAATTACACAGAATTATTTTCTTGTTTTTTACACCTACATTATTATAATTTTGTTTATTATTTTCTTAGTTCTTATTAATTTACTCTGGATCAATCCATATGTCTTTTCATGGTTCTCTGAATTCTTCGTATCTTGTGTTCCTTATAGCACAGCAATTTTCCATTACATTTGTATTCCATGACTAATTTGGCCATTTCTTGATACAGAGGTATCACTTTGTATTTGGTTTTGGTAATACAAAAAGTACTGACGTGGAACACATTGTTTTATCTAGGTCTTTGCTCCTTTACTTTTGATCTTTGTTGAAATGATATTAACAGACATTATATTAGAATGGATAATTTAGTCATGTCCTCAGCAAAATTTCATAGTGTTTTCCCGAATTGTTAGACAAATTCACAATTTTACCATCAATATATTAGTGCATTGTTCTTCACAAAATCTGTTTGATATTGGTAATATTCATCTTCAGTCAACTTTGCCAATTTGCTGAGCACGAACAGCAATCTTAAAATCATTTTCATTTACAGTAATACTGCAACATTAATTATTTTGTTCTGATTTAAAAAGTCAGTGAATCAAGAGACCAGCTATGAGATCTCCAACACATCTAAAGAAGGCAAATTGTGAGCCCCTGAACCACAGCATAACAGGCAGAACTTGTCCAGGCCCAGCCAGGACAGTGGGAAAGCCTGAAACACCAGCAGCCCTAGCACCAGCCCCAGTTGCAGTCCCAGTCCAGCACAAGTAGTGAAAGAATTGTCCTCCTGAAGAAAAAAAAGCTTGGGAAAACTTCCCCTGTACCTTAGGAGCAGAGCTCAACTTTTAAGAATGAGTAAAAAACCAAAAAGGAGCTCTGACCATAGAAAGCTACTAAAGAGACAGAGAATATCACAACATAAACACAGAAGAGGATGGCAAAAACAAAATACCTTTAGGTGAAAGGAGATATGGACTAGTCTCCAGTTCAAAAGGCTATCTTGGAAGTTAAAAAAAAAAACTTAAAAGAAAGATATAAAAATGGGGAAAAGAAATGAAAGTTATGCAAGAGAATTATGAATGTTTGCGGAGAGTGTCAGTATCAGAAAAGGAAGCAAGAAATTTACTGAAGAAAATCACTTTTTAAAATAAATCTGATGAAATGGATATATATGTATATGTATAGTGAAACCTATTTCTTAAAATAGAAATTTGGTAAAATAGAAAAAAAAATCACTGAACAAAACTCCTTTAAAATATATGTTTCACCAAATGCAAAAGGAGGTTAAAAAAGTTAATTGAAGAAAATAATTCACTATAAATTAGAAGTGGAAAAAAGAGAGTGAATGATTCAATGGGACATCAAGAGTCAGTGGGAAAAAAAACAAAAGCATGAAAAAAGATAGGAGAAAATGTAAAATATATCACTGGAAAAAAAAAAAAAAAAACAATGGACCTGGAAATTAGATCCAGGAGAAACAATCTAAGGAAGAATTTTTGGACTACTTGAAAGTCATGATGAAAAAGTAGAGCCTGGGGAGCCAAGATGGCGAACTGCGGACAGCTTTCTCTGTGAACTCCTCCGACATTCCCTCAAACCCAGACAAAGTAAGCCTTCCAACTGGTTTCTGAGTGAGGGCCCCACCAAGCATTTGGACTACAACGCACTTCTATAAAAGATCTACCTTGAAAGAACTCCGGAGAAGGTTAGCCTCAGGGGAAATCGGCCGCTGGTCGCGATTGGACTCCAGCCGGGGCGGAAGTCAGGGCTGCGATAGAGGGGCGGATTTTGGGCACCCAGGAAGCCCCTGGGAGACGCCTGGGCCACTTTGCTCTGCTTGCGGGCAGGTGCTTTGGCAGATCTGTCTTTGGAAGGGGGTGGATCAAGAACAGCTGAAAACGTGGTCCTAGTGCGAATCTAGCTCGACCAGCCTCAGACCGGAAGTCAACTCGGCAAACTGCCCCAGGGCAAATACAAATTGTTGCAGTTTTCTCTGCTTTTGACCAATATCCCAACTTTAAATCATGAGCAAGAAGCAGAAGAGAGCTCTCACCATAGAAAGCTTTTACAGAGAAAAAATAGAACAGTCCCCAGATCCTGACATTATGAAAACAATCCCAGATGAAGCCACAAAGGCAGACTTAAGTTGGTCTCCCTTTCAGAAGGCTTACCTGGATGATTGCATTAAGAATCTCAAAAGAGAGCTAGAAGAAGAATGGGGAAATAAATTGAGATCAGGGCAATAGAAATATCAAAAACTGAAAAAGTAGAGCCTGGACAGCAGAAGTCAAGGAAAACTGTCCTGATATTCTAGAACCATAGGATGAAATAGTGATAGAAAAAATCAATTGATCACTTCCTGAAAAAGAGTCCAAAATGAAAACTCCATGAAATATTGTAGGTAAATTCCCAAATTATGAGATCAAGAAGAAAATACAGCAAGCAGCTAGAAAGAAACAATTCTAATACAGAAAAAAATGATTTGCAATTATTCTTTGGATCACTATTTGTTTTTATCCTTAAGTATCATCAAGTTATCATGTTGTAACTATTTTTTTATTAAAGCTCTTTATTTGTATAACATATGTATGGGTATTCCCCAGCACTGATCTTTACAAAGTTTTCCATTACAAATTTTAGCCCCAGTCCACTCCCCTCCCCTAGATGGCAGCAAGTCCACTACATGTTAATAATGTTGAAATACTTGACAAATTGCGGAAGAAAAATCCTATCTACAAGAAAAAAAGAAAATCAGAGAAAGGCAACATAATGCAAGCAACATCAATAGAGAGCATGAAAATGTTACGTTGTGGTCCACATTCCACATCCCTCTCTCTGGGTGTATATGGCTTTCTTCACTGAACAATTGGAACTGGTTTGATTCTTATTTTTAAAGTGTTGTTTTCTTCAGTTACCTTTTTTAGATCCTTTTGTAACTGGCCAATTGAATTTTTTGTTCATTGCACTCTTTTTCTACTTCACTAATTTTATTTTTCAATAAATTGGTGTCTTTTTCATATCTCTTTTGCAGGGCATTATACCCTTCTTGCAAGATATTGTATCCTTCTTGCACTGATTTCAGTTTTTTTTCCCATTTATCCTCCAGCTCTCTTATGAGGTCCTTTATGCAATCTTCCAGAAAAGCCTTTTTAAAAGGGGACCAGCCATCGTCCTTGCTGACTTCCTCTGGAGTTTTGTCTACAGGAACCTCAGCATCTGGGGTCTGCCCTTCTTTCTCTCGATAGAAGCTGTCTATGGTGAGAACTCTCTTCTGCTTCTTCATTTTTTTTAGATAGAGTGGAGGTCTCTTTAAGGGTAGAAAAGCGGCTGCAGCAGTTTGTACTGGGGAAATTCAGCGAATTAACTTAAAGTGCTGGGCCGGTGGGGGCTAGGACTAAGTCCAAATTACTCCTTAAGCAAAGCAAGTCTGCCAGAACACCTGCCCCCAATCAGGGCAGAGTGTCCCGAGTGCCTCAGATAAACTCCAGGTGTTTGGAATTTGGAGTTTGGAGTTTGGAGTTTCTGCCACGCTGAGCTGAGTCCCACCCTCACTTCCCACCTGCACCCAGTCCACTGTTTATCTCTCTGCCCCAGTTAAACAGAACCGATATAAAGTTCTTCAGAGGTAACTGCAAGCAGTGTCCAAATATTTCTGGATTTGTTGACTTGAAGATCAGTGCATAGGCTTATTGTATTGTTGATTTGAGAGAAGATCGGAGGAGGATGCAGAGAGTCTTGTTTTCACTCCACCATCTTGGCTCCGCCACCTTTCATTAGGTTTGTTGTAACTCTTTTTTCCCCTGCATAGCTAAACTACTGGAAAAAGCTGCTACACTTGCTGTTTCCAATTCCTCTTTCTTACTCATTGTTCAACTGATTATAAAATGTCTTCTCATCTCACCATTAGGTGAAACTATTCGAAATCACCTTTTAAATTTCTAGATCTGATGATATTCTCTGAGATCTCAAGCTTCTTTGTTGCATCTGACAATTATTGACTACCCTCTTTTTTGGATACTTTATTATCTGAAGGTAACACTACTCTCTTCAGTTTCTCTTTTAATTTGTCTGACCATTCATCTGATTTGTTAGCTCATTATTTATAAATTTATACTCTAATTCTGGATGTTACAAAAGGTCTATCTTAGAATTTCTTTTCTTCTTTCAGCATATTCCATTTCTTGGTGACGATCATTTCCCATGTAGTTAATTCTCACTTCTATGAAGATGATTTACTGTTATATATCTATCTATTTATCTATCTATCTATCTAACTAACTATCTACTGCTGAATGAGCCTTTAAGCTTCAGTCTTGTATAACTGTCAATTGGACATCAAAACTGGTTGTACTGGAGAATCTTAATTTAGCATCTAAAATCAAATTCAAACCTTCTTCACTTCCAAACATTCTAACTTCTCTCAAACTCACCACCACCTCAAAATCTTCCAAGTTTTTAAATTTGGTATTATACTCATTTTTCATTCTCCTTTACTCCACATATTCAACCAATTATCAATTCTTACATTTTACCACATATCTCTCACATATGAACCCTTTTTTTCTACTCATCCTGTTATAATCCTACTTTGACCATTTTTACTTTTTATCTATATTAATGCAATTGTCTAATTGATCTCTGAGTTTCAATTTTTTTCCACTCCATTCCATTTTTATTTCTATTTCCAAAGTGATTTCTTTAAGTGAATATCTGTCCAGGTCAGTCCTCTACTCAGTCAATTGAATTGGCTTTTCATTACCTGTAGAATAAATTATAAATCTACTGTTTAGCTTTTAATGATATACATAATATCACCCCAAAATTTATCTTTATAGCCTCTTTAACATTATTCCCCCTTCTGCATCTTGAGATCCAAACTATCTTTCTCTCTTCTGCTTGGTTGTTCCTCAGTCATTCAGTTATGTCTGATACTTCTCCTGAATCTGTAAAAACTCATGTTCATTACTTTCATAACAATATTTATCCATTTCATTCTCTCTTATATTCTTTTTCTTTTGTTTTCAATCTTTCCCCAAATCAATATCTCTTCCTTAATCTTACTTCTTATGTCGCCAAAACATTTAACTTTAGTTTCAGCATTAACCTTCAAATGAATAATCTGAATTAGTTTATTTAACTATTGGCTAAAAACCAAAGTATTTTTCCAGCACCACAATTCCAAAACATCCATTTTATACTTTTTAACTTTCCTTATAATCCTACTGGAAAAGGTATACATAGCTACTGGAAAAACATAGCTTATACAATATACAACATTGTTGGGAAAGTAGTCTCTAATTTTCAGTATGTTATCCAGATATTTTCTTTTAATGAGAAAGCACTTTTTAATTTTATAGCTGTCATAGCTGTCTGCAGTGATCTTTGAGCCCAATATCAAGATAAAAAAATGCAATAAAAAGAAACTGAGGTACAAAATTTTAACAATGATGCATTTACTAGCAAGGCTAACAATTTCCAATAAACTGATATTCCAAACTTCTTGATAGCTGGGAACACATCTGACTGTCAAAACAATCTTGTACACAGTTGAAAATATAACAGTTTATATGGAGTAATAAAGCTAGTTCTACGATGAAAACCAAATTGAAAATAATTTGCCTTTATCAGATGTAAGGATGGAGTTAGATTTATTTTGTCTCATATGAAGGCATTTTTAGGACCCACGAAAATATGAAAATTAGAACTGATTGGCATCCTCTAGAAAATATAATCTTAGACAACTCCCTAGAATTATGATGGTCCAGTGATAAGTTTTTGACCTGGCAGAACATCTTATGATCATATTGACTGATACTGACTTTTCCCCCTCCCTGAAAAGATAGAGTCCAAGTTTTGGCCCATACAGGAAGGGAAGTTAAACATATTAAAGATTGTACAACTAACATTTATACAATCAAATCTAAATATGATCCATAAATATTGATTCTAGTAATTAGATACAATTCTCAGTTCATAAATATTACAAAATAAAATGGAGTATCAATTTTCAGTTTTACATTCCTTCTTCTGATTGCATGGAGCAATGTCTCCTTAGAATCACTATTTGTAAACCAAATTAACATAGTCAGTTATGAATTAACATGTATTGGAATTAAATTAGTAATAGGGCAATAGAAAGTGATAATTATAGGGTTTAATATTTTTTATACAAGACCAGCTATGAGAGATTAGATTATTACTTAGTGGTTCCTAGTTGACAATTACAAATGGTCTAGCAAAAGATGAGAAGTCTGTCTGCCTTCTTTATCTGCATATTGTGATGGTTACACAGAAATAGGATCCCATGATTCCAGATTACTTTGGTGCTACCGCCTTGATGTGTTTGTCAGCACATTTACAAAATCCATTAAGAAAAGTTCTTTAATAAGCTTTTGAGAAAAAGTAGAATATCGAACAGGAAAAATTATCATGTCTTTTAGGTAATGCAATAATCAAATGCCTTTGTATAATCTTTATCATTCCAGTCATCCAAGATAAATGTGATAACATCTTTTCTTGATGTTATATTTAGAATATGTTGTAAGGTTCCATAGAGCTGATCAGTTTTGCACTGTTTGACATTTGTGATTGCAGCATAGAATTATATCCCTGTGATATTATCTGGATTCAAGCAGATATCATTTTGTGATTTTTGAGATTATGCCATGGTACTACTTTTCCCACCATTTTATTGACTATGCAAGTAATTCCATTTCTCTTAAAGGATTCTTGCCCACAGTAGTGTATGCAATTATCACTTTAATTAAATTTACACATTTCCATTCATTTAAGTTGACTGACATCCAAAATATCAAGGTTTAATTATTCCATCTCCTGTTTTATGTATCAAGTGTTTCTTAGATTCATAGATCTTACAGTCCAAGTTTGTTTGTAATTTTGAACTTTATGACATTAGAATTTTTTTCATGTAGACCTGGAGAGATTTATACGAACTGATGCTAAATGGAGTAAGTAGAGCCAAGAGAACATTGTACATAACAACAACAAGATTCTGTGATGATCAACTCTGATGGATTTGGCTCTTTTCACCAATGAGGTGATCCTGGCCAATTCCAGTAGATTTGTGATAGAGTAAGCTCTCTGTATCCAGAGAAAGGACTGTGGATACTTAATGTGAATCACAACATAGTATTTTTCCCTTTTTGATGCTTGATTGTTTAATTGTTTTTATTTCTCATTTTCCCCCCTTTTTAAATTGGCATTTTTAATTCAGTATGAAAAATGTGGAAATATGTATACAAGAATAGTACACATTTAAAATATATTTCATTACTTGCTGTCTAGGGGAGGGAGTGAGGGGAAAGAACATAAGGTTTTGCAAGGGTGAAAATTGAAAACTATCTTTGAATATATTTTGAAAATAAAAAAAGCTATAAATTAACAAAAATATTTTCCTTTCATCACTAAATACATCTGCAGCTGGGCTTCTTTTTTGAAAATTTTATTTATTTTTTTGAACTTCCTTGTTGCTGTGATTCAAGTACTGGAGCTTGTAATTGTCCATCATTCTCTCCTAGATAAATATGTGTTCAATATTTTCGCACTTGATAAGTTAATTTAATACTGTTCATAGTTTTTCTTAGCAGAGATACTGGAGTGGTTTGCTTTTTTCTTCTATGGTGGATACTATTTTGTCAGAATCCTTTACTATAATCTGTCCTTCTTGGGTAACCCTGAGCTGAATAGCTTATATGTTAATGAGTTTTGCTAACAATTTGATTATGACAAGGAAGTGTTCCTTACATGTGATCATTATGCCTCAAAAACACTTCCTCTTCACTTCTTCCTCATAAAATCTCTTTTCTTTTTAAAATGTAGCTTAAATTAAATATAAATATTTGTCTTTTTATTAGAATATATTTCTTTTGTGTAAAGATTGTTTTGTTGTTTGTCTTTTTTCTTTCCTCTCTTTTTCTTTGATCTCTGTGACTAGCCTAATAACCAGCATTTTGTAGGCATTTGATAAATGCTTGCTTATCTATTGTTTAAAGGAATAGCTCTTGATTACATATTTATTTAAGTTGTCTAAATGTTGTTGATATAACAGCTTTATTTGAGATATTGGATGCAAAGTTTTTCTAAGTTGAAAAATTAAAATAAAGTTTTGTTTGTTATCAAATGTTATTGGTTTGTTCAGAAAAAAATGAATCTAAGCAATCAAAATGATCTCTTTTTCATTTTGTGTTCAATTACATATCTTGTTTGATTCATGCCTTTTATCTAGACATATTTTAGTTATTTGCTCTCATTCTTTTAAACTATTTTTTAAAATGCTGATGCTTTGATAGTCCAGATCATATAATAATCGATTTGGGGTTTATTTTTGGTACATATAGGAATATAATACACAAATACATGCACAGACACACACAGACACATACACTCACATATATACACATACATGTACATATATATACAGAATAAAGAAAGGAGTTCAAAATGAGATGCAAAAATCAGGACAGATTTATTGCTATTATGTTAAATAAAGTCTTTTAAAATCTTTATGTAATAAAATTGAATAGTTTTTTTTTTCTTTTTCTCTTCCTTACATATTGGAATTATGGTTACCAAGTTTGTAATAATGTAATTAGACATACAATAATATGATCTATTAATAAGGATATTATCAATATATCTAATAATTTAAAATTTTATTTGCTGTTAATTTAACCTATTTGGATAATTAGCAGGGTAATGAACATTTTGCTTTGAGAATTTTTATTGGGAAAACAATGTTTACTTTTAAATGTATGTAGCTGAAATTATAACCTGTTTGGGTGAAGGTATTTTATAACAAAATTGTGAATTTCAAAAAAAATTAGTAAAAATACATAGGGAATATAATAAGAAAGCAGATGTATTATTTAAAATATCTTTCTTCTAGATTGTGATATTGATGTACATTTTTAAAGTTACAATTTAGCCAGATTCATTTTTTTTAATCATCCAGGCATGCTTTATATATAGTTATTTACATATCATCAGTCCCATTTAAATTTAAAATTTAAAAATTCTCAGTCAGATTTTTTTTCTCTTTTGTATACCTTCAGTGGCTTACATAATGCATGCCATAAAGTGAAAGACTAATAAACATTTATTGATTGGGTAGCACTACCAGTAAACATTCTATTTAGGAATGCCTAATGCATTTACTGCAGTGTCTTCTGTCATTTTAAAAGGGATTTAATTTTTGGTATTTTATCATAAAAACTTCCTTTCATAGTTTGTGTTTTAATGTATTATTCTTCACTGATTAGAAAAGAGAAATAATTTTAAATCCACTCTATTAATTGTTGTAGATGAAACCATATTTTTCTTGGTGAATGTGCTAGTTCTCTAATATCTCTTTAATAATAACCAAATGATCAATTTTCAAAAGGCAAAGAGAAAAAAAAGAATAAAAAGTTTAAAATGTATTTATAACAGCACTTATGGTCAATATTGTCAGTCATATAGATAATTACTTGGAGATAATTGTTGCTTTATCTAAGTAAAGTGCTTTTTAATTTCTATCTGTTCACATTACTGATAGAGAAAGAATTATAGACCTATCTTAACACTGATATTTTATATCTAATGGGAATTTACTATACATAATAAAATTTTTATGTGTCTAGTGAAATGACTTCTATTTCCCTATATAATCATGGTAAGAGATTGTCATCTGTTTAATGACAATTTTTGATAAACTGAATACAAATCTATAAAATTTTAGTTCACATAGGGGAAATGTCACCACTCAGAAAACATTTCTTAATTCATTATTTTATTAAATATATTTCCTAACCAAAAGAACTTATATGCACCTGGTAAGCATGGCTTCTACTCTCCATCTTAGACACATTTTAGATGTAAAGAAGGAGAACATTATTAAAGAATTATAGTTTGGGTAGAGCTAAGATGATGGAGAAAAGAAAAATTTTGCCTTAACTCTCCCCAAAGTTCTAACAAAAATTTTGAGTAATGTATCAAAACAAATTCTAAAGTGGCAGAGTCCATAAAATGACAGAGTGAAGCAATTTCCATTCAAGACAATTTAGAAGGTGGACAGCAAATATCTGTTGCACTGAGATGAGAGTGAAGCACAATTTCATGCAGACAATACCCAGAAAAACAGCATGAAGCCTTGGGAGTGGGAAAGTGGCAACAGTGGCAGTTGTTGGACTTAGCCCATAGATTGTAAGAGGTGTCAGGCAATTTGTCAGATTATAGAGGTCCTTTTTTTGGAACAATGGGCATGACTGTATTGCATTACTGTATTGCATTATCCATACTTAGATCTGGGTCACAATCTTGGGTCTCAGTCCAAGGGTAAGGAAAAGCACTAGCATATCAGAGCTTGCAGTTGCAGAAGAGTAGGAATCCTATTGAGAGTTCTAAGGTGAAAAAAATGATTCTGCTTGTACATAAACTACAGAGAGTAGTAAACTCACCTCACCCTAAATCCTGATGACTTAGAAGAACCAAAAATTTATAGATCCCATGAATTATATCTGGAAACAGGTGCACCAAACCCTGCTGAAGCTTAGGAGAGTGCTTGCTCCTTCCACTCCAGAATAGGGACCTTTTTTAGCATAGAATCAAAATAAAAATATGCTGAGAAATTAAGCAAGTAACAGAAAAAAATGCTGATTATAGAAAGTAACTATGATGACAGCGATGCTCAAAATGCAAACTTAGAAGACAACACAGTCAAAGCACCTGAATCCAAATCCCCCACTCCAAAAAAAAAAAAAAAAAAAAAGATGACTTGGCCTCAGGCCATGAAAGTGTTTAAAAAGGATTTTAAAAACCAAGTAAGAGAGGTAGAGAAAAAATTCGTAATAGAAATGAAAATTGTTTGAAAAAATAATGAAAAAATGCTCTCAAAAGCTTGGTAAAGGAGGCACAAAAACTACTGAAGAAAATAATATCTTAAAAATAACTGTCCAAATGGTAGAAGCACAGAAATCCAATTAACAGAAGAATGTCTTAAGAAGTAGAATAGATCAAATGGGAAAAGATGTACAAAAATTCAGTAAAAAAAAATCCTTGAAAAATTGAATTGTAAAAATGGAAAAAAAAAGGTACAAATATTCAGTGGAAAAAGATAATTCTTTAAAAGTAGAATTGGACAAGAGAACACAGGACACCATGAGATATCAAGAAGCTATAAAACCAAAATCAGATGAAAAAATATTAGAAGAATATGCAAAATATTTAGCTGCAAAAACAATTGACCTGGAAAAACGAGCAAGATAAGATAACTTAAGAATCTTTAGGCTAAGTGGTGGAGCCAAGATAGTGGAGTGAAGACATATCTCTCTGTGACCTCCTCTGGCTTTCTCTCAAACCAACAGCAGATTAAGCCTCTAAAATGATTCTGGAGTCAAAGCACCTTCGATATCTGGAGTACAACACATTCTCAGAAGAAGTTATCTTGGAGGAGATTCAGAACAGGTCTGTTTGAGAGGGAAAGGGGGTCGGTCACTTTACGAGATCAGATGGCAGCTCCCAGAGACAGCGCAGAAAGCTAGGCCAGACCTCAGCATGGGAGATTCTAAGGACCTGGGAAATTTCTGTGAGGCTCTTGGGCCACACTGCCCTGGTAGCGAGGAGGTGCTTTGGCAGATCTGCCTTTTGTAAAAGGTAGATTGTAAACCACTGGGAACACTGGGCTTACCCCCAATTGCCCACCACCAGAAGTCAATCAGGAGAACTGCCCAAGGGCAAATTAAAGCAGCTGTCTCTTCACTGCTTTAAAAAGACCTCAAGCTTTAAGAAAAAATGATTAAAAAACAAAAAAAAAAAAGAACTCTCACCAGGGACAGCTTTTATGGAGAGTGAGAAGAACAGACCTCAGATCCTGAGGTTCATAAAGGTAAAGCAACTCC
Organism: Myrmecobius fasciatus; assembly: GCA_023553655.1. Taxonomy (NCBI): domain Eukaryota; kingdom Metazoa; phylum Chordata; class Mammalia; order Dasyuromorphia; family Myrmecobiidae; genus Myrmecobius; species Myrmecobius fasciatus. Next base: position 5,832 of record JAJPUD010022339.1, on the reverse strand, counting down.
AGAGGAAGCCAGAAAGGTAGACATGAGCTGATCCCCATTTCACAAGGATTTCCTGGGAAACTGCTTAAAGAATCTCAAAAAAGAGTTAGAAGAAAAATGGGGAAATGAATTGAGATCATTGCACGAAGGATATGAAAGGGATATGAAAAAGACAACAATTCACTGAAAAACAAAATTGGTGAAATGGAAAAGTACTGCAATGAACAAAAAAATTCAATTGGCCAATTACAAAAGGAACTTAAAAAGGTAACTGAATAAAATAATACATTAAAAATTAAAATTGAAAAAATGGAAGTGAATGACTCAATAAGACTTGAAGAAAAAAAAGAAAAAATAGAAGAAAATATGAAATATCTTTTAGGAAAAACATCTGATCTTGAAAATAGATCTAGGAGAGATAATCTAAGGATTATTGGACTTCCTGAAAGCCATGATGAAAAAAAAGAAGCTAGATATTTTCTTCCAGGAAATCATAAAAGAAAACTATCCTGCTATTTTGGAATTAGAAGGTAAAATTGCCGTTGAAAGAATTCACCGATTACCCCTGAAAGAGACCTCAAAATTAAATCCCCAAGGAATATCGTGGCTAAATTTCAGGAGTATTGCAACAAGAAAAAGATATTGCAAGCAGATGGAAAGAAACAACTCAAATACCAAGAAACTGTAATTAGAATGACCCAAGATCTATCAGCTTCCACATTAAATGATGAAAAAGGCCTGAAATCAGATATTCCAAAAGGCAAAGGAACTTGGATTACAGCCAAGAATAAGCTATGCAGCTAGAATGAGCATTATCTTCCAGGGAAGCAGATGGACATTTAATGATATAGGTGAATTTCATCTATTTCTGATGAAAAGACCAGATCTGCACAAAAAAATTGGCCTCCAAACACAGAAATCAAGAGAAGCATAAAAAGGTAAAAAGAAAAGAACTCCTGAGAACTATATTTCTATTATAGATATACTTAAGAGAATGGGGGTATAATTTTATTTTACTTTGTCACTATGAAAAAGAAACTGGAGGTGGAAGTGGTATCATACTGGGAAAAGAGGGAAAAGAAGGTAAAATAAGGTTAAAAAATAGAAGGTAAAATAAGTTAAAATCTCCTGAAGAGGCAAAGAAAACCTAATATAATTGAGGGAAAGAAGGGAGGGGGATGGGCATTGTGCTACTCTTACTCTCAACAGATTGGGTTCTAAAAGAGTGTATCAAAGACATTCAATTTCACAGAGAAACTTACCCCTCCTTATAGGCAAGTAGGAGGGAAAGGAGGAAAAGAAAGTGATAGACTAATAGAAAGGAAAAAGAAGAATTAGGGGAAAGATGTAAAAAAAAGGGGGAGTTGCTCTAAAGGGGGGAGGACTGTTTGAGGGAGGTGGTTGACAAAAGTAAAATACTGAGGCAGGGGAAGGAGAAAGGTGAAAAGAAAGAGAAAAACATAACTGGGTAAATAAGATGGCAGGAAATACAGAATTAGTTATTTTATCTGTGAATGTGAATGGAACATGAATTTCTCACATGAAACAGAAGCAACTAACAGACTGGATTAAAAGCAAGAAGGCAACAATATTTTATTTACAAGAAACACATCTAAAGCATAGACATACATCCAGAGTGAAAGTAAAGGGCTGGAGCAGAATTTACTATGCTTCAGATGAAAAAAAAAGGGGGGGGTGTGGCAAACCTGATCTCAGATCAAACAAAAGCAAAGGCAGATCTAATTAAAAGAGATAAAGAAGGAAACTATATTTTACTAAAGGGCACAATAGATAATGAAGCAATATCAATACTAAACATATTTACATCAAGTGGTATTGCATCTGTATTCTGAGAAGAGTAGTTAAGAGAGATGGAAGAAGAAATAGACAGCAGGGCTATACTAGTGAGGGATATCAATCTTGCTCTCTCAGAATTAGATAAATCAAAACACAAAATCAATAAGAAAGAACTTAAGGAGGTAAATAATTTTTTAGAAATGTTAGGTATGATAGATCTTTGGAGAAAATTGAATGGATTCAGAAAGGAGTTACTTTTTTCTCTGTGGTTCATGGAATTTATACAAAAATTGACCATGTGTTAGGGCATAAAAACCTCAAAATCAAATGCAGAAAGGCAAAAATAATATAAATTATAAAACACTTTCCACACAAATAAAATAAGTTGGAAAATTACCAAGTGCTCATGGGTAGGTTGAGCTAATATAATAAAAGTGACAATACTACCCAAACTCATTTACTTATTTAGTGCCATACCAATAAACTCCTGAGACATTATTTTACATATCTAGAAAAATAACAACAAAATTCATCTGGAAGATCAAAAGGTCAAGAATTTCAAAGAAATTAATAAAAAAAAAGGCTAATGAGGTTGGCCTTGCTGTACAAAGTCTAAAACTGTATTATAAAGCAGCAGTCATCAAAACCATTTGGTACTGGCTAAGAAATAGAGTACTCAATCAGTGGAATAGAATCGGATCACAGGACAAATTAGGCAATAACTATAGTAATCTCCTGTTTGATAAACCCAAAGACCCCATCTTTTGGAATAAGTACTCAGCGTTTGACAAAAAATGCTGGGAAAATTGGAAACTAGTATGAAAGAAATTAGGGCTTGACTGACACATAACACCACATAAAAAGATAAGATCTAAATGGGTTCGTGATTTAGACATAAAAAGTGATATTATTAGCAAAATAAAAGAACATAGCTTAGTTTACCTCGCAGGAATTTGTGTCCAAAGAAGAACTGGAACTCTTAATTGAACACCAGATAAATAATTTTGATTACATTAAGTTAATTTTTTTTGTACAAACAAAACTAATGCAGACAAGATTAGGAGGGAAGCAATGAATTGGGAAATTATCTGTACATTTAAGAGTTCTGATAAAGTCATCATTGCTAAAATATATAGAGAATTTTCTCATATTTATAAAAATTCAAGCCACTCTCCATTTGATAAATGGTCAAAGGATATGAACAGACAAATAAATTAAAATTATTTTTAGTCATATGAAAAGGTGCTCCAAATGACTATTCATCAGCGAAATGCAAATTAACACAACTCTGATGTACCACTACACACCTATCAGAATTGCTAAAATGACAGGAAAAGATAATAATGAATGTTGGAGGTGATGTGGGAAAATGGGGACACTGATACATTGTTGGTGGAATTATGAATGGATCCAATCATTCTGGAGAGCAATTTAGAACTATGCTCAAAAAGTTATTAAACTGAGGGTACCCTTTGACCCAGCAGTGTTTCTATTGGGTCTCTATCTCAAAGAGATCTTAAAGGAAGGACAAGGACCCACATTTGCAAAAATGTTTGTGGCAGCCCTCTTTGTAGAGGCTAGAAGCTGGAAAATGAATGTATGCCCATCAACTGGAGAATGGCTGAATAAATTATGGTATATGAATGTCATGGAATGTTATTTTTTTCTAAGAAATGGCCAGCAGGACGATTTCAGAGAGGCCTGGAGAGACTTGCATGAACTGATGCTGAGTGAAATGAATAGAACCAGGAGATCATTATACATGACAACAACAAGACGATCTGATGATCGATTCTGATGGACATGGCTCTCTTCCACAATGAGTTGTTTCATACCAGTTCAGAGATGAAGAAAGTTATATGCACCCAGGGAGAGGCCTTTGAGATCTGAGGGTGGACCACAACATTGCATTTTCATGCTTTCTGTTGATGTTTGCTTACATTTTGTTTTCCTTCTCAGGTTTTTTTTTTTCCTTGTAGATTTGATTTTTCTGGAACAGCAAGATAATTGTATAAATATGTATACACATATTTGATTTCTCAAGTATTTTAACATAATAAACATGTATTAGACTTTCTGCCAACTAGGGGAGGGTTGGGGAGAAGGAGGGCAAATTATATCTAAAAAAGAAAATTAAGAAATGAAAAAAGAAAGTAATGTGAGAAAGTGAAGTGAGAGGTAATTAGGAATAAATTATTTCACATAAAAGAGGCAAGAAATGTGTTTTTTTTTCAATGTAGGGGAAGGAGGGGGACATTACGGGGACCAAGGGAACCTTACTCTCATCAGAATTAACTCAAAGAAGGCATAATATACGCTCTCAGTTAGATATAGAAATCTATCTTACCTTACAGGAAAGTAGTAGGGAAAAAGGCTAAGAGAAGAGGGGCATGAAAGGAGAAAGAGCATATGGGGGAGGGGAAATAGGAAGCAAAGCACTTTTAATTAGGGATAAGGTGAAAGAAAATAAAGAATAGAATAAATGGGGGAGAGGTATGTAAATTGAAAGGAACATAATTTTTCTCAATGCTGCATGGTACCTTCATAAAGATTAACTATGAATTACAGCATAACATCTCACAAATTCCTTTTTAGATAATAATTCAATAAAATTACATCCAGAAATGACCATGGAAAGACAATTTAAAAATTAATTGGAAGCTAAATAATTTAATCATAAAAATGAGTGGATCAAAGAACAGATCATAGAAACAATTATTAATTTCATTACAGAGAATGGCAACAATAAGACAACATACCAAAAATTCTCTCATTATTTGGATTTTAAATAAAGAAAAAAAACACTAAATTACATATGTCAACAATGAAAAGGATGAATTCACCACCAAGCAAGAGGAAACTAAAGTAATAACTTGGAGATGTTTTGTCCAATTATATGTCACTAAATCTGACAATCTAAACAAAATGGACGAATATTTGCAAAAATGTTAAATGTACAGTTTAACAGAAGAAGAAAGAGAATATCTTAATAATCTCATATTAAGAAAAAAAAAGAATTTGAATAGGCCATCAATAAAATCTCTAGGAAAAAATCTCCATGCCAGATGGATTTGCAAGTGAATTCTATAAAGCTTTTAATGAATGATTAATTCCAAAACTGTATAAACAATTGTCTCTGCCAAATTCCTATTCTGACACAAATCTGTTACTGGTATTGAAACCTGAAGTAACCAAAATAGAGGAAAAAAAAACTATAGATTAATTTCCCCAAAAAAGTATTGAACAAAAAAAAATTAAGTATAATACTAACAAGGAGATTTCAGCAATTTATCATCGGAATCATATACTATGAGCAGTTGGGATTTATACCAAGAAAATGGAGCTCATTCAGTATTTGGAAAACTGTCATCTTAAATGTCCACATCACCAACAATATCAAGAGAAATCATATGACTATCTTTTTTTTATTAAAGCTTTTTATTTGTATAACATATGTATGGGTAGTTCCCCAGGATTGATCTTTACAAAGCTTTCCATTACAAATTTTACCCCCAGTCCCCTCCCCTCCCCTAGATGGCAGGAAATCCACTACATGTTAATAATGCTGAAATACTTGACAAGTTGTGCAAGAAAAATCCTATCTATAAGAAAAAAAAAAGAAAATCAGAGGAAGGCAACACAATGCAAAGAAACCTCAATAGAGAGCATGAAAATGTTATGTTGTGGTCCATATTTCATATCCCTCTCTCTGGGTGTATATGGTTTTCTTCAGGGAACAACTGGAACTGGTTTGAGACAATTCTTTGTTGGAGAGAGCCATGTCCATCAGAATTGATCATCATGTAATATTGTTGTTGCTGTGTATAATGATCTCCTGGTTCTGCTCGTTTCGCTCAGCATCAGTTCATGCAAGTCTCTCCAGGAATTTGCAGTTTCTGCCACAGCGAGCTGAGTCCCACCCTCACTTCCGGCCTACACCAGAGTCCTCTATTTCTCCCTCTCTCCGAGTTAGACAAACCTGATGTGAAGTACTCCAGAGATATCAGCAAGCAGTGTCCAAATATTTCTGGATTCGTGAACTTCAGGATCACTTCA
>JAJPUD010022338.1:648-18998 GCA_023553655.1 Myrmecobius fasciatus | reverse complement strand
GGAAATAAGTGCACAAGAATTTCAACATTTTAAGTATATATATATAAAGCTTGTAGATTTTCATAGAAATAGCCAATGAGATCATATGGAATGTGCCTACAATAACACTAAACAATAGCCCTTTACTTAAGTTTTGTTTCTTTTGCTTAGAATGCTTTTCTTCTCCCTGGCACATATGCTTATTGAAATACTAACCATTCTTTTGGCACATCACAAAATCCTGCCTATCCTTTTAGGTTCTCTTAATTCAAGATCAAGAAAAGTTTTCTCATTTCCACAATGAGACATGTTTTTGGTAACTACTCTGAATCCTCATTATATTTTGTTTTATTCTTTGTTATGGCACTTCTAAAACACAGTGATTGAACCCAAGAATTGCTTCTATTTCTCATTGTTCCATTTATGAAAAATCAATTTTGAAATTATTGATACCAACTTAACCATGTTTTAAATTGGCTTGATCAATTTTTGCAAAAGTTGTAAATTTCCCTAACTTTGGCTTTTTAATACTATATTTGAAATGACTGATTCATAGCCTTTTCATATACTAGGACTAATCCACTGAATCATTTCCAAAGGAGAGCAAAGACACAGAATTCCAGAAATAAGAAAAAATCAGAAATTGATAACTAAATACAGAGGAAACTGTCAGAGATATATAGGCAGGTTCCTTTGAGGAAAGCCTGAGCAACAACAAACCTTCCAATATATCATATTTACTAGATAATCATATCCATCAGAAAACAATGTGTAGTAGGTAAAGACATGGTACATAAGTGAGAAGGAACTATATAGCCTAAGAGATATCAGAGAGAAGCAGTTGAATTATAGTGAAAGAGCTCCTTAATTATGTCCAAGTCAGATGTCACAGAAATATGAACAGTACAGTGATATTTGCAATATATCAGAGCAATTTCTGGACCAAGTATTAATTAGAGACAAGGAGTGTTAAGTCATAAAATCATTACAAGGAGGAACAAACTTCAATCTCATTTTTGACTGATACCATGAATTCTTTCTTTGAATAGTTTTGAGAAAGGGAATCAACTCCTCAGATCATAAGAATTTTCTCTTTGTGTAGGGCCTTCCCATCAGAGTAGTATTACAAGCCAAGAAGACCTTATGGATTGTGGAAAGAGATATATCATGATTCTCAAATACTTGAGAATGAAACCTACTCAATCTTGTGTTAACCTGAGTATTCATATGAAAAGTAAATGACTTTTAGCTGTTGTTATAAAGAACTGAGCAAAATATTCATCTTTTCAAGGAGAAACCAAGGAAACACATGTACCAAAAAAAGAATGATTTAGTGAGGAACCCTCATAATTGTACCCAGTACCTATAAATCTGGAGGTTTAGTTTTGGGTCATGAATAATGCACTTTTTTGAATTATAGTTATTCTTTCACTGATCTAATCCATTTACTTACATTATACAGTTTCTAAGGACAGGGACTTGGACCTGATTTTCCTTATTTTATATTCTACATAGCACCCAGCATATGGTTTTATATATATCAGGCATTTTACTGAATTAGATTGATTCATTTGATTATGTTATCTGATTTTATTTATATCCAGAGTTCCATTAAGTAAAATTTTTAAAGTTATGGAGTTGATTTTATTTAACTGTGTCATCCTATTTACTTCCAGTACATATCTCTTTTCTAACTGTGATAAGAATTCAATAAGGTTTGATAGTTTATCCTCTCCTTTTTCCTTTCTGCTTCTCTATCTCTAAAGTGATCCTGTATCATAACTTCAATTATGATATTTCTCAATTGCATACCTTTAACCCATAATTTTACCCCAAAATTGAGCTTCAAATTCTATCCTCCAATGCCTATAAAAGATTTATGGGGAAAAACATAAAACATAGTCAGAAATCTCATAAGTGAAACGACATAGAGGGTTAAAATTTCCATCAGCAGTGAGAGAATCTATGCTGATAAGAAAAGTATCCACAATAATCAAAGTAGCAATTACATAGTGATTTAAATTTTGAAAAGCAAATTACAAATGTTATGTCATTTGATCCTCACAACAATCCTGGAAGAAAGTTGCTGTTACTATTCTGTTTTTTACAGATGAGCAAACTGAGGTAGATGCAGATTGATTTGAGCAGTCTACAACTAGTTTATGTGTGAAAGTAGATTTGAATTCAAATAGTTCTGTTTCTAGGTCCAGGATATTATCTGGTTTGTTGCCTATAGGCTCAGGGAAGTGTCAAGTTATGTGCTTAGCTCAGCCACAGCAAAGACTTGAACAAGTCAAGATTCATCTTGCTTCCAGATTGATCAACATGAGTATGTTGAATAACATTGAAGAAAACTTCTAAATATTAGTGGAGATCCTGCTCTTTTTTCTCCTTCCTTTTTAATATATATTTTAATTTATTCCATTAAACATTTCTTAATTACATTAAACATTTTTCTAACATTCATTTAAAAAATGAATTCTGAATTTTTCCTCTTCTACACTTCTCCCAACCCAGAAGGCAAATGATATAATATCAGTTATGCATATGAAGTCATGCAAAACATGTTTCCATATTGGTCATGTTGCAAAACAAAACACATGTACAAACAAGAAAAATAAGGTTTTAAAAAAGTATTCTTCCATCTGTACTCTGGAAATAGATAACATTTTTCACCATGGATCCATTAGAGTTGTACTGTATCATCTTCTTGATTGCTGCAGACAACTTTTTATAATCTGCTTTACAATCTGTAAAATAAGCCTTTTTTCTCTTATCAGCTAATAATCCCTAGAATACTGTATTACTGTGTACAATTTTCTCCTTGTTCTGCTCAGTTCACTTTGTATAAGTTGACAATTTCTTTTGTTTTCTGCTGAGATCATCATTTCATCATTTCTTATAGCACAATAGTATTTCACATATACATAGAATCAGATACCACAACTTGTTTAGTCCTTCCTTGCTTGAGGGATATCCCCTTAATTTCCAATCCTTTGCCATTACAAAAAAGAGCTTCTGTGAATATTTTTGTACAAATAGGTCCTTCTCCCTTTTCTTTGATCACTTTAGGGCACAGAACTAGCAGTGATATTTCTAAATGAATGATAAATTTTGAGAAAAGTAATAGGATTTGACTTTCTTGTAAAAAACTTTGTATATATATATATATATATATATATACATATATACATATATAAGTATATTATTGACATCCAAAATTTATTTGTCATGGAAATTCATGCTTTGAGTATGTTTTGATAATAAAATTGGATTCTAAACATAAATTGTAAGGATAATGATGAAGAAAGTGAAATAATTTCCCCATTTTAAAGTATCTGGTAATTTTATTTTATTTATTTTATTTATTTTATTTTTTTATTTTTTTATTATTAATACTTTTTATTTCCAAAACATATGTATGGGTAATTCCTAAACATTAACCCTTACAAAGCTTTCTGTTACAAATTTTTCCCCCTACTCCCCACCCCTCCCCTAGATAGCAGGATATCCATTACATGATAATTATGTCAGAATACTTAAATCAAATATATGTATAGTTATCGCCACACATCATTTTTTTGTTCAGGAGAAATCATATCTATAAGAGAGAATAATCCGATAAAGGAAATACAATGCAAGCAAACCTCAATAGAGAACATGAAAATGTTATGTTGTGGTCCACATTTCACATCCCTCTCTCTGGGTGCATATGGCCTTCTTCACTGAACAATTGTAATTGGTTTGAAGCATTTCATTGTTGAAGAGAGTCATGTCCATTGGACCTGATCCTCATATAGTACTGTTGTTGCCGTGTACAACGATCTCCTGGTTCTGCTCATCTCACTCAGCATCAGTTCATGCAGGTCTCTCCAGGCCTCTCTGAAATCATCCTGTTGGTCGTTTCTTACAGAGCAATAATATTCCATAACATTCATATACCATAATTTATTCAGCCACTCTCCAATTGATGGGCATCTACTCAGTTTCCAGTTTCTAGCCACTACAAAAAGAGCTGCCACAAACATTCTTGCACATGTGGGGCCTTTTCCTTTTTTTATGATTTCTTTGGGATATAAGCCCAAAAGAAACACTGCTGGGTCAAAGGGTATGCACAGTTTGATAACTTTTTGAGCATAGCTCCAAATTGCTCTCCAGAATGGTTGGATCCGTTCACAGCTCCACCAACAATGCATCAGTGTCCCAGTCTTCCCACATCCCCTCCAACATTCATCGTTATCTTTTCCTGTCATTTTAGCCAATCTGACAGGTGTGTAGTAGTACCTCAGAGTTGTCTTAATTTGCATTTCTCTGATCAATAGTGATTTGGAACACCTTTTCACATGATTATAAATAGTTATAATTTCATCATCTGAAAATTGTCTGTTCATATCCTTTGACCATTTATCAATTGGAGAATGGCTTGAATTTTTATAAATGTGAGACAATTCTTTATATATCTTAGAGATGAGACCTTTATCAGAACCCTTAAATGTAAAGATGATTTCCCAATTTGATGCTTCCCTCCTAATCTTGTCTGCATTAGTTTTGTTAGTACAGAAACTTTTTAACTTAATATAATCAAAATTATCTATCTGGTGTTCAATTAAGAGTTCCAGATCTTCCCTGGACATAAATTTATTCCATCTCCACAGGTCTGAGAGGTAAACTATCCCATGTTCCTCTAATTTGGTTATAACATCACTCTTTATATCTAGATCATGAACCCATTTAGATCTTATCTTGGTGTGCTGTGTTAGGTGTGGGTCCAGCCTTAATTTCTTCCACACTAGTTTCCAATTATCCCAGCAGTTTTGGCTGAATAGTGAGTACTTATCCCAAAAGCTGGGGTCTTTGCATTTATCAAACACTAAATTGCTAACGTTATTACCTAGCTTGTCCTGATATCCTATTCTATGCCACTGATCGACTGCTCTATTTCTCAGCCGTATCTGGTAATTTTAAAGAGAAGAAGAATTTATTTTGAAGTATAACTTGCTAAAATGTTCTTATACTAGGTATAGGAATTAGGTAAGGATAGGAACAAAAAATGTTCTCTGAACTGAAATTCTCTGAAGTTTCATAATTAGAGAACTAAATTTAAATGATATTGCCAGCAGAATTATCTATGAACCTCTAGGTTTGTAACTAGAGAAGCAGAACTCCCATAAGAGAATTAAGCCTATTCCTTAAGAAAAGAAATCTAGGGACCAAATAACTACAAGAGACTTCTGGACTAAAAAAAAAATATGCTGATTAAATGGATATTGAGAACAGGTTATTAGGATACAAAGAGACTTGATGTTAGTTAACACTCAGGATAATCATTGTATTGTTTTGCATGGTTTATATTTAAATTTTCTTGGTTACCTTGGTGACATGTAAATTTCTCTTGTCAGAACTAGTCTACTGAAGAACCTAAGTACTTTGTTTAATACCTGACAAAGTTATTATGCAATAATGGGAATTATGATAAAAACTTTATTGCATTATTTGAATTTTAGCCCTATGTGACTGGGAAATTGAATCATCTCTATATGTTTTTTATAGAAACTTTTAAGCAAAAACCTACATTATGCTGACCAGAAACTTAGGTCCAAAGATTAGTACAAGGAGTTTTCTCAAAGTTATTAAACCATATGTCTTCTAAGGCCTCTTACTTGGTCTTTCTGACTACTTTTACAGCTGCCAGACTTTTGGGTATGAACTCTTGAATCATCTGAAGAAAGCCCTTATTCCTGAGGGAACAGTAGAACCTTTCAGAGCCCTCAAGGTTTATCTAGTTTGGACCCAGAAGCAACCAATATCAGATGAGACAACTGTCCCAAGATTCCAGATAAGGGCTGTGTATTCCCCTCCCCCCCCCCTTTGCCTTTTGTTATGGGCTTAACCGCCAAGGCCTTGATTCAAGTGTGTGCTGGTATTTTCTTTCTTTCCATTCTTGGCCCCCATCTCTTTTCTGCCTGTGAGCAAACAATGGCTAGCTATAATATTTGAGATTTATTTCATTAATAGGTCACATAATCTATCCCAGTAGGCAACATTTTGTTCTGGTTTAACTGGTTTGTCATGAAATCTTTACTTATACCTGCTTCTCCTTTATTGGTCATAAGGGTAAAAGTTCTTCCAGACCCTCTCCCTTTGGCCAAAAGGGAGAAATGCCAAGACTTTTGGAAACACCCTGTTTTATACATCTGAGGTCCAGCAAGTTGTTGGAAAAACAACTATCTTTTGCTCTCACCTACTAGATGATCTCAACCACAGCAAAATCTTATAATTTCTTTCATACAATTATTGTAATTGACCAGCACCAAGTCTTCTCTGAGTTCAAAGACCAGAGAAGTGTGGACAAGTATCCATGTTCTGATAATGAAATCTTGCTACAAATCAAACTTTTCTCATTATTGCTGTTACTAACCCGCATTGTTAGGGCTACAGCTTACTATGTGGCCATAAGTATAAGTACTGACATCTGCCTCCATTAAAGCAGTCCTCCCAGTAAGGGTAGGGCTCTGGTATATTCTTGCAAGCCATTTCCCTCACTTTAAAATTAAATTTGTAACCTGTTCTAATCTATTATGTTTCACTCTAACTACCCATAAATTAGAAGTCCTTTCTGTCCAGTTGAGAATATCTATTTGGAGTTTATCTTAATGTTAAAGGTAAAATATGAGACACTGGTCTAAATCTATTTTTTTCTATAAGTAGGAAAAAAAATTCCCCAGAAGTATTTTTAAAAAATCAAATACTGAATCCTTTTCCTGGTAGTTAGAGTTTTTGTGTTTATTGAACAATAGACTGCTAGGTTCATTTGCTTTTAAATGTAGAGTACCTAATCGGTTTCATTGATCTATTATTACTATTATTATTATTATTAACCACTACAAAATGTTATGAGAATTATTGCTTTGTAGTGTAGTTTGAGTTCTGGTATATTATTCATTCCAAATACAATTCTTTGGAAATTGACATGATTTTCTAATAGTGAAAGTTGTGAAAAGAAACAGAATTCTTAATATTTTTAGTTACAGGCAGTTAAAGCAGTGATTCATAAAAATCAGTTTTTGAAGGCCAGATCATTGTCCTTCTTCAACTTAGTTTACTTCCTTCTCTCTGTCAATGTCACCATATTTTTTAACTTATCAATGTCCTCCTCAAATATAGTGTCCATAATTGAATGTCATATACAAAATGTGATCTGACCCGGGCAAGGTAGAACAAAAAGATTATCTCCTTAGTAAGTTAATCAATCAATTCATAGCCCTACTATATAATAAAGATTATTATAATCATGAGGGATACAAAGACAAAAGTGGAATAATCCCAGCCCTGAGAAAGTTTACATTTTAATGCCAGTAACAACATGTACTTATAAAAATATTAGATACATGTATACATGACATGCTTACAATATATTTTGAGGAGGAAGTACACTGGTCCCTGAGGACATCAAGAAAGGTTTCCTATTGCTGAGTTTTGAAGGAAAATAGGAATTCTAAGAGATGAGAGAATACATTCCAGTTAAAGGTCATGGCCTGTGAAGTGGCAAGATAGAAAAATTGGAGAATTGGAATATCATGTGACTGCAGCAAGTATCACTGAACACAGAATATATAGAAGAATCAGTATATAAGAGGAGTAGAAAGAAAGGATGAGGCTGGATTGTGAAGTACTTCAAATGCCAAACAGAATAGTTTGTATTTAGTGCTAAACATAACAGAGAGCCACTTTATTGAGAAGAGAGGGAAAATGATGTGACTTTCACTTTAATGGGATCATTTTGGCAGGTGTGTAAAGGACAAGTTCAAATATAAGAAGATCAAATAGGAAACCATTCCAAGAGTCTAAGTAAAAGAGGTGACAATGGTCTGAAATATAGTAGTAACTGTATGACCATATTTATATATCTCTCTAATTCACTAAATAGGAACTTGTTAGACACCCTCCTCCCAGAAAATTAGGATGAGGATTTATATGCATCAAAATTGTTAGTCCTCAAATATACTCTTCCTTTTTGAATATCTTTTTACTATTTTTAGCAGATTTAAGATCAACTGAAACTAAGCTTTATGTAAATCTGAGAGGAGCATGTATAAGAGATAAATTTGGTAACTCATTTTATACGTGGCAGTTGAGCAGTCAAGTATACCATCTAAGTAGGATATCTTAATGCAGGATAATATGACATTAAATTTCTACACTTTCCTTTTCTGAAAGCCATGGCCTATTCCTGATGAACCTAAAATGGTTGTTTGTGATCTCTACTCAGTTTTAAAAGTTATTTCTAACAACTCCTTTAAAAACACATTCTAGAATTTTGCTAAGAATACAAGTTAAGCTCTTTGGCCTTTAGGTAAGAGACAACATTTTCTTCTCTTGTGAAAACTAGCACATTTGGCCTTCTTCAAAGTTATGGTATGTTTTCTTTTTTCCAGAATATTTGAAAGGTCACTGCCTGTGCTAAGTAACCATATCTGCTAGTTTCTTCAGTTCTTGAGTTCACTTCAATAAGATATGGACACTAAAACTCATGTGAGGCAGGCAGCTCTGTTATCTCTGATTGCCTTTCTATTATCTTGGTTATCAAATCACCATTAACCATTTTGGCTCTATCTCTTCTCATCCAAAGATCAAACCAAAGCCTTTCTCAGTGATTACCATCATTTCATTGGCACATACAATCATTCTATGTTTTGTTCTTATAGATAGCTTAAGAAGAAACAAGAATTTTGTTGTTTTGCTTTTCTCTTTGGCTTTCATCTGTCACAACTCATTTTGAACTTTAGCACTTCTGAATTTTCTTCTGTATGACATATGATTCTGGAACAAATCACTTCATTTCCTGAGTCTTACTTTCCATAACTGTAAAATGGATGAAATACTACCTGTATAGTCTAACTCAAAGAGCTGTTGGATAGGAAACATATTGCAAACATTAAAGACTAATATAAATTTGAGTGATGACATAGTCAAATGGAGTACAATTTTCTATTCCACTTTATTGGCTATTCTGGAAATCATTTGTTCATGCTTCTCTGCTGTATACAAGTCCTGGTTTCTAACATCTGTTTGGGGTTGAAGGAAAAAAATTCCAAACAGTGAAATAAGTGGATCATTTTTGTGCTTTGTGGACAGGGACATATATCGAAACTTGTCTCATCAGATGTAGCATGTCACTTGTCTTTTGTGTGTCCTGTTTAAAAATAAAAACAAATAGACATGGAGTTTGTTATTGAACTTGTTCACTGAGAAACATGACATGTTCTCTGAGATTCTGTCACCCTTCACACATTTAGTAATGTTCCTTTATGTTTGGACATATTTTTTTCTCATCCAGAATGTTCTGAAATAGTAGCAAAGTAATAAGTAGAATAATTTTACTTTCATGGCAATAATTTATGCTGAGTTTCTTCTGAAACAAAGAAAAAATGCACTGCCATTCATGATTACAAACAGGCAGAGTATATTGTTCTCAAGGAAGCATAGACAGAAAGCCCTCAAGGGGCTGTCACATTTGAGAGGTTCCTGAGTGCCTTTACACATGGCCTTTCAGTTGCAGAATTAACTGAAAGACATGTATAAAGTCACTGACCAGCCAGTCACATCTTTATTGACTATTCATTGGAGAAATATCATATACCTGAACTTGTTAATGTGTGCACTAATAATCTCAAACCATTAAATATACTCTAATGCATTTGTTCCAGAAGAGAAGAGAACTACCTCAAATGCAATCTAACATCTATTTATATTTATCTTTTTGTACATTACAATTTGATGCAATGGAAGAATGTCAAACATGGTTTTGGATCCTACCTCTGACATTTACTTGACCTTTGATAAATTAAACTCTCTGAACCTCAGTTTCCTTTTCTGTAGAATGAGAATGAATATATTATTATTCTCAATAGCAAAATTGTCAAAATTTGTAAGCATCAAATGTGATGATAAATGTTAAGTGCTTTGCAAAACTGTGTCACATTATATTTCATGTTCATTATAGTCACATCTGTCAGCCACATTTATATACATCTAATTCACTGTGACTGTGAAAATAGCCATTAACAAGAGTTACCAGTTATATATACTTTATTTAAGTTTGTGCTGTTTTGCTTAAGTTATCTTATTTGATGTTCACAACAAAAACTGGGAGCTAAGTGCTATTATCACCATTTTACATCTGAGGAAATTAAGTGAAGAAAGATGGCTCCCTTAAAGTCAAGCAGATAGTAAGTGTGTGTGAAACAATATTTAAACCAGTTCTTTCTGAAGCTAATCCTAGTACACTTTGTATTGTGCCACCTAGTTATTGTGGCATTCTTTCTGGATGGTTTCCCAAGCAACAAAAGGCCTAAATTCTAGAGATTATATGTAAAATCTTACTAATATTCATCTACAAATATTTTCCTTTTATATATCTTTATGCTACTCATTAGTGAAATTTAAAAACAAAACTAAATGTAAAAGACCTTTGACAATTTAGATAAGATGAGAATACATAGAAAATTCTTCAATTTTTTTTGAACTTTTTATTGGATTGCATAAAAAAAGTAAGAATAATAGAGCTGGTAAAGAACTTGGGGCTCATCTAGTCCATCCCTTTCATTTGAGAGATAAAAAAATCTGGTAATCAATTTGCCCAAGGTTCTAAGTTAATAAATGACAGATCCCATACCTGATCCCAACTTAGTTTACTTTAAGACATATATAAGCTCTTCTACTCCATGTTAAGTTTGCCCCTCTGCTAAAGGTCTGTACCTACTCTTGACCTACAGCATACATGTCTGAAAAGTGTTCTGGGAGCTCTTTTTGTTATGCAGCTCTCATTTAGAAACACTGGCAACTTATTTTAAAATAGTCTGTCTGTTCCTTTCTAGTTAAAATGTGCGAGACACAGAAATAGGAACATTGTGTGATGGAACAGATGCTGTAGCAATGGTGAGTTTACATGAGGTTGCTGATAACAGATGCCACCTTGGAGAATTAGCCAATAAAAATATGGGCATTATTATTTACAACTTGTTCAAAATGAACTGGGCTGTTGGCAAACCTGCAAGCATAACCTCACTGTCACATACTGTAAGTATTCTGGTGTGGTAGATGGATTCAAGATTCAAAGTTATAAATAAACAGGTGTAACGATAAATTCATTTAGAATCAGGTAGAGAAAAATCATTTCAGAATTCCTTAAACAAATGTTTTTATTTTAAAGCAATGCCAGGAATGGAAAGGGGAAGAGGGAAGAGAGAATTGATAGGGGAGGAGAAGAAGAAGAAGGAGAGAGAGAAAGAGAGAGAGAGAGAGAGAGAGAGAGAGAGAGAGAGAGAGAGAGAGAGAGAGAGAGAGATCTTAGAATGTAAATCATAGAATGTAAGTAACATAGCTCTTCCTGGGTGAGTAATTTACTCTGAACATCTGCTTGTGTATGCCCAGACTTCCCAGGAAGGATGGATTCTGGTAATGGTGCCAATACATATGTCTTAGAGAGCATCCATTTTTATTTAGAGAAAGCAATCCCATTCTTAACGGGTCAGAGCATATTACAGTAAACTCTAAAAGGGTCATCTGTTTGTTTTAGTAGAGAAAAATTTGGTTATATCAAAATAATGGTTGAAAAACGTGTACTTTCCACTGTGTCATGAAAATCATTTTCATTTAGATTTTTTAGTTAAATAGGTACTTGTTCTAATGGAAGATTTTGACCTACAAGCACAAAATGAACAAGCTAATACATGATAAGTAAAGGTACATGAACCACAGTTACATTATCAATATTCATAAACTGTAAGATTTACAAATAAAATTACAAGAAAATTACATATGGCATCCTTCCCATTTTATAGATGAAGAGATTCAGTATGAGATAAAATGCTATAATACAACAAGTAGTAATTGGCAGAAACAGGACACAAAATTAGATTTAATTAAGTTAAAATTCATTGTTTTCTTCTAATTTTACTGACTCTTAAGAATTGTAGTGACATTAATTTATCTTTTGTGCATTACAAATAACAAAGATTGGAGAAACACAAAGACCAATTATGTTATTTCTCATTTCAAGCATTAACATACATGAATTTTCTCATTGCATAATACATATCAAAGCCAGAACATCTCATTCTATAATTTTTTTCAGATTTTATTTTTTCTAATTAAATGACAAGAAAAAATTTAAAGCATTAATTTTATAAGATTTTCATTTCCAATTTTTTATCCCTTTTCCCCATCCCCTCTTCCAAAGATAAGATGTAATTTGACATAGCTTGTACATATGGTATCATGGTGGGGGGGGATGTTTCCATATTAAAAAAGAAACAGATCAAAAGAAAAAAAAAACATTTTCCTTCATAAGTCCTATGCAGTTGTCTTGGATCATTGTGCTGCTGAGAAGAGCCCAGTCTTTCATTCTTGATCATCACACAATGTTACTGATATGATGCCGTTTGCAAAGACATTTGCTGTAAAGATCATTTCCCTGATTTCTTTTTTACTTCTAAACTTGGTTGCCTTGCTTTTGTTTGTAGAAAACCTTTTTAATTTAATATAATCAAAATTATGCATTCTACATTTCATAATGCCTTCTATTTTGCCTATTCTTTCTCTCTTTATAGATCTGACAGGTATATTTTCCCTTGCTTTCCTAATTTGATTATGGTGTCATTTTTTATGTCTAAACCATGCACCCATTTTAATCTTATTTTGACATATGCTGTTTGATGTTATTATTCTATATCTATTTTATATCTTGTTCTTTTCTAATTTTGCTAATCTTTCCATAATTTTCCAAATTATGAGTTCTTACCCCAAAAATTCAGGCCATTGGTTTTATCAAATACTAGGTTACTATGGTCATTGTTGGCTGAATCTTGTTTATCCCACTGATCTACCATTTTATTTCTTAGACAGTGCCAGTTTAAATGATTACTGCTTTATACTATAATTTAAAATCTGGTATTGCTAGGCCACTTTCTTTTACATAATTTTTCATGAATTCTCTTCATATTCTTAACTTTCTTCCAGATGAATTTTGTTATTATTTTTCTAGCACTGTAATTTTTGTTTAGTATGGTAGTGAATAAGTAGATTAATTTTGATAGAATTGTAATTTTTATTATATTAGCTAATTTTATTTGTGTGAACAGTGTTTTGTAATAGTGTTCCTATAGTTCCCTCAGTTCATCTTGGCAGGTAGAATCCCAAGTATTGTATATTGGTACTTCTACTGGACTTCATTGGTAATGTGCAGAAATTATGATAATTTATGTGGGTTTATTTTATATCCTTTAGTTTTGCTAAAGTTGTTATTTGAAGTGATTTTTACCATGACAGAGTAATAGTTCCCTTTTCCTTCTCTAATTGCTATAGTTAACATTTCAAGTATTATATTTAATAAAAGTTTTGATAATGACCATGCTTACTTCACCCCTGATTACATTGGAAAGGTTTTTGGTTCATCCCTATTATAGATAATGCTTGCTGATAGTTTTAGATGGATACTGATTATCATTTTAAGGAACACTCCCTTTATTTGTATATTCTCTATTGCTTTAAAAGGAATTGATGCTATTTTTTGTCAAAAATTATTACAACATTTGTTAAGATAATCATATGATTTCTGGTCGGTTTTTTTTCTGGGTTTGTGTGTGTGTGTGTTTGGATATGGTGAATTATTTTGGTAGTTTTCCTAACTATTGATCCAACCCTGCATTCCTGATAATGCCTCATCATAATATATAGCTCTTGTGATATGTAACTATGATCTCCTTGTTAGTATTCCAAATTTTTGCATCAATATTTATTGTGGATATTTTTTCTGTTTTTTGGCTTTTCCTGATTTAGTTATCAGCACCATATTTATATTATAAATTTGATGGGTTTATTTAATACTGGAATTAATCTTTTTTTAAATGTTTAATAGAATTCACTTGTGTACCCATCTTGCCCTAGGGATTTTTGCCTAGGGAATTCATCAATAGTCATTTTTTCTATGATGGATTTATTTAGAATTGTTATTTCCTAACCTATTAATCTAAGTAATTGATATTTTCCTAAATATTCATTGATTTTATTGTGATTGTCAGATATATTGGTAGATAATTGGTTAATATATTTCCCAATAATAACTTTAATTTCTTCATTTGTGGTGATTTCACCTTTTCATTTTTTATACTAGATATTTGTTTTTCCTCTTTCTTATTGTTAAAATCAAATTAACCAGTGGCTTATTTATCTGATTCCCCCATCCCCATAAATCAATCAGTTTTTAGATTGTTAGTTCAAAAGTATTTTTTAAACTTTTAATCTTATTCTCATTTTCAATTTTCAGGATTTCTAATTTGGTATTGAATTAAGGTTTTTTGATTTGTTCTTTTTCAAGTTTTTTTTTTTCCCCTATAAATGCCCAATCCATTGATCTGTTCTTTTCCCTATTTTTTAATGCAAGAATTTAGAGAAATTAAATTGCTCCTCAGTACTTCTTTGATTGTATTCCATCAAATTGGTATGTTGTCTTGTTGCTGTCATTCTTTTTAATGAAATTATTGATTATTTCTGTGATTTATTCTATGACACACATTCTTTAGATATTCATTAATTTCTATTTAATTTTAATCTATCTTTCTACTCCTTTTTGTGGAATGTAATTTTTATTGAATTATTATCTAAAAATACTATACTTAATTTATTTGTCTTTTATTATTTAACTTGGAGGTTTTTATGCCCTATTACATGGCCAGTTTTTGTGTAGGTGCCATTTATTTCTGAGAAAAAAGGTATATACTCTTCTCCCCATCTAATTTTCTCCAAACCTCTGTTACAACTAACTTTTCTAACATTCTATTTCTTTCTTTAGTTTCTTGTTATTTTTTAAGTTGGATTTACTGATTTCTGACACAGGGTGATCGAGATCCATCACTAGTATAGTTTTGTTGTATGTCACTTAACTTCTTTCAGAATTGCATATTATATCACTTCATGTATATATGTTTAGTATTAATATAACTTCATTGTGTGTAGTGTTTTTTAAAAGATGTAGTTAACTTTCTTATCTCATTTAATTAGTTCTATTTTTGCTGTCACATGATCTGAGATCAGCATCACGACCCTTGCTTTTTTTTTCCCCTGAACTTTAGCTGAAGCATAATAGATTCTGCCTCAGGCCCCTTTTCTTTGTGGTTAGTATGTCTCTGCTTCAAGTATGTTACTTATAAATAAAATATTATTGGACTCTGTTTTTTGATCTATTCTTCTATCCACTTCTGTTTTATAGGAGGGTTCATCCCATTCACCTTTACAGTTAGTTATTAATTTTATGTTTGTATTTCCTTCCATTCTATTCTTCTTCATATTTATCTTTTCTCTCCTTTCCCCCTTTTCCTCTTCACTACTATTTTGTTACTGTTGACCACTACCGTGATCTGCCCTCCCTTCTTTCAATCCTTACTCTTCCCTTTACTGTATCTTCTCTTCTACTTTCTGTGGGGTAAGATAGATTTCTACATCCAACTGATTGTGTATATTAATCCATGTTTGAGCCAATGCTGATAAGAATAATTTTCTTTTTTTTTTGTTTTTTGTTTTTTTTTTAAATTTTATTTTATTGGCAAAACATATGTATGGGTAATTCTTCAACATTAACCCTTACATAGCTTTCTGTTACAGACTTTCCCCCCAACTCCCCACCCCTCCCCTAGATGGCAGGATATCCACTACATGTTATTATGTTAAAATACTTGACAAATCGAATATATGTATACATATTTACAAACTTATCATTGTTGTGCAAGAAAAATCGTATCTACACAAAAGACATATCAGATAAAGGAAACACAACGTAAGCAAACATCAATCAAGGAGTATGAGAATGTTATGTTGTGGTCCACATTTCACATCCCTCTCTCTGGGTGTATATGGCTTTCTTCAGTGAACAATTGGAGGTGGTTTGAAACATTTCATTGTTGAAGGGAGCCATGTCCATCAGAATTGATCGACATATAGTCATCTTGTTGCTGTGTATAATGATCTCCTGGTTCTGCTCATTTCTCTCAGCATCAGTTCATGCAAGTGAGAGGGATAACTCTTTTTTTTTTAAGCTTTTTATTTGTATAACATATGTATGGGTAGTTCCCCAACCTTGATCTTTACAAAGCTTTCCAATACAAATTTTACCCCCAGTCCCCTCCCCTCCCCTAGATGGCAGGAAGTCCACTACATGTTAATAATGTTGAAATGCTTGAGAAGTTATGCAAGAAAAATCCTATCTACAAGAAAAAAAGAATCAGAGAAAGGCAACACAATGCAAGCAAATGTCAATAGAGATCATGAAAATGTTACGTTGTGGTCCATATTTCATGTCCCTCTTTCTAGGTGTATATGGTTTTCTTCAGTGAACAACTGGAACTGGTTTGAGACAATTCTTTATTGCGGAGATCCATGTCTATCAGAATTGATCATCATGTAATATTGTTGTTGCTGTGCATGATGATCTCCTGGTTCTGCTCGTTTCACTCAGCATCGGTTCATGCAAGTCTCTCCAGGCCTCTCTGAAATTGTCCTGCTGGTCGTTTCTTACAGAACAATAATATTCCATAACATTCATATACCATAATTTATTCAGCCACTCTCCAATTGATGGGCATCCCTTCAGTTTCCAGTTTCTAGCCACTACAAAAAGGGCTGCCACAAACATTCTTGCACATGTGGGTCCCTTTCCCTCCTCTAAGATCTCTTTGGGATATAGGCCCAGTAGAAACACTGCTGGGTCAAAGGGTATGCACAGTTTGACAACTTTTTGAGCATAGCTCCAAATTGCTCTCCAGAATGGTTGGATCCGTTCACAGTTCCACCAACAATGTATTAGTGTCCCAGCCCTCCCACATCCCCTCCAACATTCATCGTTATCTTTTCCTGTCATTTTAGCCAATCTGACAGGTGTATAGTGGTATCTCAGAGTTGTCTTAATTTGCATTTCTCTGATCAATAGTGATTTGGAGCAACTTTTCATATGACTAGAGATGGTTTTAATTTCATCATCTGAAAATTGTCTGTTCATATCCCTTGACCACTTATCTATTGAAGAGTGGCTTGAATTCTTATATATACGAGACAATTCTCTATATATTTTAGAAATGAGGCCTTTATCAGAACCATTAAATGTAAAGATGATTTCCCATTTAGATGCTTCTCTCCTAATCTTGTCTGCATTTGTTTTGTTTGTACAGAAACTTTTTAACTTAATATAGTCAAAATTATCCATCTGGTGTTCAATTAGGAGTTCCAAGTCTTCTTTGGACATAAATTTGTTCCACTTCCACAGGTCTGAGAGATAAACTATATTACGTTCCTCTAACTTGCTTACAAAGTCCCTCTTTATATCTAGATCATGAACCCATTTAGATCTTATCTTGGTATGTGGTGTTAGGTATGGGTCAAGCCCTAATTTCTTCCACACTAGTTTCCAATTTTCCCAGCAGTTTTTGCCAGAGAGTATTTATCCCAAAAGCTGTGGTCTTTGGGTTTATCGAACACTAGATTGTTAAGGTTAATGCCTAGGTTGTCCTGATAACCTATCCTGTGCCACTGATCCACTGCTCTATTTCTTATCCAGTACCAAACGCTTTTGATGACCGCTGCTTTATAATATAGTTTTAGATCTGGTACAGCAAGGCCACCTTCATCTGCCTTTTTTTTCATTAATCCCCTTGAAATCCTTGACCTTTTGTTCTTCCAAATGAACTTTGCTACTATTTTTTCTAGATCTGTAAAATAATTTCTTGGGAGTTTGATTGGTATGGCACTAAATAAGTAGATTAGTTTGGGTAGTGTTGTCATTTTTATTATGTTTGCTCTGCCTACCCATGAGCACTTAATATTTTTCCAATTGATTAGGTCTGATTTTATTTGTGTGGAAAGTGTTTTGTAATTTAGTTCGTATAGTTTCTGACTTTTCCTTGGCAGATAGATTCCCAAATATTTTATCCTATCATCTGCTATTTGGAATGGAATTTCTTTTTGTATCTCCTGCTGCTGAACTTTGTTGGTAATATATAAAAATGCTGATGATTTATGTGGATTAATTTTGAATCCTGCAACTTTGCCAAAGTTGTGAATTGTTTCTAGTAGTTTTTTAGTTGAATCTCTAGGGTTCTCTAAGTATACCATCATGTCATCTGCAAAGAGTGATAATTTGGTTTCTTCATTACCTACTCTAATTCCTTTTGTCTCTTTTTCTTCTCTTATTGCTAAAGCTAACATTTCTAATACAATATTAAATAGTAATGGTGACAGTGGGCAGCCTTGTTTCACTCCTGATCTTATTGGGAATGATTTTAGTTTGTCTCCATTACATATGATGCTTGCTGATGGTTTTAAAT
>JAJPUD010022337.1:8416-21598 GCA_023553655.1 Myrmecobius fasciatus | reverse complement strand
TCTGATAAAGGCCTAATTTCTAAAATGTATAGAGAATTGTCTCATATATATAAGAATTCAAGCCACTCTTCAATAGATAAGTGGTCAAGGGATATGAACAGACAATTTTCAGATGATGAAATTAAAACCATCTCTACTCATATGAAAAGTTGCTCCAAATCACTATTGATCAGGGAAATGCAAATTTCCCTACCTGTAGAGGTACTACTACACACCTGTCAGATTGGCTAAAATGACAGGAAAAGATAACAATGAATGTTGGAGGGGATGTGGGAGGGCTGGGACACTAATACATTGTTGGTGGAACTGTGAACGGATCCAACCATTCTGGAGAGCAATTTGGAGGTATGCTCAAAAAGTTGTCAAACTGTGCATACCCTTTGACCCAGCAGTGTTTCTACTGGGCCTATATTCCAAAGAGATCTTAGAGGAGGGAAAGGGACCCACATGTGCAAGAATGTTTGTGGCAGCCCTTTTTGTAGTGGCTAGAAACTGGAAACTGAAGGGATGCCCATCAATTGGAGAGTGGCTGAATAAATTATGGTATATGAATGTTATGGAATATTATTGTTCTGTAAGAAACGACCAGCAGGACGATTTCAGAGAGACCTGGAGAGACTTGCATGAACTGATGCTGAGTGAAACGAGCAGAACCAGGAGATCATCATGCACAGCAACAACAGTATTACATGATGATCAATTCTGATGGACATGGCTCTCTGCAATAAAGAATTGTCTCAAACCAGTTCCAGTTGTTCACTGAAGAAAACCATATACACCCAGAAAGAGGGACATGAAATATGCACCACAACGTAACAATTTCACGATCTTTATTGACATTTGCTTGCATTGTGTTGCCTTTCTCTGATTCTTTTTTTTTCTTGTAGATAGGATTTTTCTTGCATAACTTCTCAAGCATTTCAACATTATTAACATGTAGTGGACTTCCTGCCATCTAGGGGAGGGGAGGGGACTGGGGGTAACATTTGTATTGTAAAGCTTTGTAAAGATCAAGGTTGGGGAACTACCCATACATATGTTATACAAATAAAAAGCTTAAAATACAAAAAAAAAAAGAAAAAAAAAGAAAAAAGGCAAATCTGCCAGAACATCTGCCCCCAATCAGGGCAGAGTGTCCTGGGTGCCTCAGATATACTCCAGATGTTTGGTGTTTGGAGTTTGGAGTTTCTGCCACACTGACCTGAGTCCCACCCTCATTTCTGGGTTGCACCAAGTAAACTGTTTACTCCTCTGCCCGAGTTAAGCAGACCTGATATGAAGTTCTTCAGAGATATCTGCAAGCAGTGTCCTAATATTTCTGGAGTCGTTGACTTGAAGATCAGTTCAGAGTCTTATTTTATTGTTGATTTCAGAGAAGATCGGAGGAGGACACAGAGAATCATGTCTTCACTCTGCCATCTTGGCTCCACCCCCCTCTGTCAACTTCTTACCTAACCCTGAGATATCGAGATATCATATAGCATCTTATCCCTTCAGAAAAAATCTCTATGGCTATTACTGATAATACCACTTTTAGTCTGTTGCTAATGCTAGTAATATTCATTAGAATTTCAAATTTATAGAGCACTTCAAAGTTTGCAAAGCTTTTTAAAACTTAAGATGTGCCTCATATATGTTATTAACATTTTATATCACAATAAAACAAAAAATCTCTATGACTATTATTTATAATGTCACTATTACTGCAATGCTAATGATAGTAATATTATTAATTGGTTGACACTTGTAGAGCTTTTCAAAGTTTGCAAGGATTTAAAAAAATCTTTAAAGTTTTTACTATATGTTATCAAAATTGCACATTACAATAACCCCATGAGATAGGTATGGTGGCATTATTATCCTGATTTTTACAAAATAGAAATTTAAATATTCAAAAGATATTCAGTGTCTCTTTTGACTTCCTTTGTATTGTAGAGATCCAAAGTAGTGTTCTACCCTAGATTTTCTTCCTTCTACGCCTTTCTTTCCACTATATCATTGTACCTCCCAAATATAATCAGCTTATATGGAGTTGGATAATGTATCAAAAATACAACAGAATAATTTAGATTTAATCTATTAACTAACCTAGAGGTAGAATTTTATGAACATTTGTTTTAAAACAAAGATTTCAATAATATATTATTCTGCATATTCTTTTCATTTAGGTGTGTGATATTTCATTCAATCCTGTAGCATTTATTGACATGAGATATAGACATAGTCTCAGAATACTAGTACATAGCAGTACAAGAGCTATGTTATGGAAAAAAACCTAGTAGGTCATTGGGTTGTTTGAACTGAACAATATCAAATGACTAATTTTTTTTTTACTTTTTTTGTTTAACATATTGACAGGCTAAAGACTCAACTAGATGAACTCTTAGCACTTGCCAGCTCTAAAACTATGACTTTCTGCTCATCTTGAGAAGGAAATAAGTCCAATACCCCATCATGGAATTTTTAGAGGAGGAAAAAGAAAAGAAAATGCTAGGAAATCTTACAAATATTAACTGTTATGTAAGTATCATGTGACAACAATATACAAACTCCCCAGAACTACTCTCTTTCATGCTACATTATACCTAACATCTGGGATAGAAGAAATAAAATTATGCAAAGTGATTTGGTTTTGGTTTTTGTCATACAGTTTGATATGATTGACTTTCCATGGTAATTCCACAATTTGAATAAATGTTATATCAAGTAATACAGACCCTTTATCTCCATTTTTAATGAGAAACCACTTCACTCAAGTGTTCTCTCTTTCTGTGTCAGTCTATAAAATCTTCCCCAAAATGTTTCTTATAAATTTATATGAGCTGTCCTATCCTAATGCAGTACAAAGTAGAGTAACCTCATACACATTAACTCCTCTGCATATCAGGTGAGTATAAATGCATGCCAAGTACACACTAGAGAATGTCAGTTTCACTAATTGTATTATCACAGAAAAATATAGGAATATGGTGTGTACTTAAAATTTTTGATGAGCCATTAAAATATGTTTAACTTATTAACTAAGCAATCAGCTGGTAGAAAAATTATCAAAATATGAGTATTTTTAAAAGTTACTTCAAGATCATTTTGGGAGGTATTTTTAACACAAAGAACACCTTTCACTGAAAAAATCAATTTATATGACAGCAACTCCTTAAAAAGACAATTCTTTTGACAATATTTGACCAGCATTATATTTAAAATGACTCTCTGATGATTTTAATCTGTTTTTCTCTGACATGTCCCTCTTTTAGGTTCTCTCCAACAGGATTATTGAAGTCTTAAATATATGTTGACTAAATACCCTTCATTTTCAAAATGTCACTAGAGAAAGCATGGAAATATACTACAAAGTTTTTATATCTAACCCTTACAGTGAAATTTTGGGAGGAAGCCACAGGCAACATGCCAAATGGAAGCAAACAAATATTTAGGCCACACAGGTCTCAGTATATAGGAATGGTAAACAAATCCTGATTTATAACTAGTTCCCCTTCTCCTCTCTCTCCCCCTCCCCCATTAAACAGATGGCAAAACTGTCAGGCAGAGCAGAGATGTAAAGTGTGCTGATTAGATCTCTAAAAGACAGTTAATAGTTTTTTAGACATCAATTAATGATATGAATTAGGCAATATGATTTTCCCCCACATATTTAGACAATGTTTAATTTTTGTTCACTTTATTTCTCCTAAATAGCAATTCCTTAAGGTATAGCTATAAAGCATCACTAGACTTTTCATTGGTTAATAGAGGTTAATTATGAAATCTTTGAAATAAATAGGGATGTTTATCCCAAATACAATAATTAGAGGGCACACTAATTCCCAGGTACTATGCTTCAAGTCAGAAAGCAGAAGGCCAGGGATACTCTTTTCAAAATCTACAAATTCTCTCTTAGGCATGAAACACTGAGTACTCCTTTTTCTATCAATGAGGAGAAGTGTCTTATCCTAATTTTTGATACCCTGTTATGCTTGCTAGTGTACTTTCATTTTCCTTCTACCATTTACCCATTTTACCCATAATCAAGCATTCCATTTTGGTTCTGATTGATCTTATCAATGGACAGTAGATGTAGCATGGCAAGAGAGTGATAAGCATTGTGTTCTCCATATGCTCCACTGGTAACTGAAAAATGTCAAAGGACATTTAGTCCAATCCCGTAATTTATTAAGTGTGCAATGTGGAGCAAGTCACTTGAATAATTCACAGGCTCATTGTTCTCTTCTGTAGAATGAGAACAATAATAGCATCTACCTGAGAGATATTGGGAAGAAAAAGTGAGATAATATGTGTAAAGCACCTTGCAAAACTTTAAGTTCTATATAAATTCTATTTTTACAGATGAAAAAACTAAAGACTGGGGTTTTACTGGATCATAATCTTTGAGAACCCAAAGTCACATTCAGGATATGATGAAGCATAGGAGTAAGAATTGGAAAGGGCATGAAATTAGAGAAGTCATGTTAGCAAATATAGTTGTATCCTATTTCTGTCCCAACTCACAAGAACTCTCAAAAGGCTCCTTTAGAATTCAAGCATTTAAATAGGTCATGTACTCTTCTGTCTAACAGCCCTAGAAAATTCAAACTTTCTACTGAGAGAAACCTTGGTCTGGCCTTGAAGGACATCTAATATAGAATACCACAGCCCACTTAAAGACCTACTAGTTCAAAAGGAACACATAGCAGAGAGAAATTAACCCCCAAGAAAATCTGCATAGAATTAAATGGAGGAATTAGGTTAAGCAGAAGAGAGTTGTCACCATAGACAGCTTTTATTGAGAGAAAGAAGGGCAGACCCCAGATCCTGAGGTTCCTATAGGCAAAGCAACTCCAGAGGAAGCCATCAAGGGAGATATAACCTAGTCCCCTTTTCAAAAGGCCTTCCTGGAAGATTGCATAAAGAATATCAAAAGAGAGCTGGATGATAAATGGGAAAATAAACTGAGATCAGGAATGAGGTTAAAGAAAATAAGCTCCCTATCCCCTCAAATCAGAATCTTCTCCCACTACTATTACTTCCATTTTGTCCCTTTGTAAATGTGTCTCCAGTTTAGAAGTAATCTTTTGAAGACACCTTTTGATTCACTTTGCTTTAAACTTTCTTATCTCAAGCATTATTTTTCTCCCAGCAATTTCTTTTTGTGGGTTCCCCTTAATTGTAATTCACATTGAGACCAATTCACTGGGACACTAAATATTGGCCAATGTACTTTATGGAATCTTAGTATTTCCTTTGACAAGATTATAACTGACAGAGTGGAAGGTAAAGCTTGGGGCAGTGATTAAATCCCATTATTTGATTTAGCAGAAGTGAGTTGAGAAAGTGAAAACAAGTATAACTATGATCACAAAAGCAGTTAAAGAGTGGTATTGGCACTGTTTTGTCAATTGCTTGTATCTTATATGGGGCAGGGCAGGATAAAGAGAAGATTTGATAGAGGATTAGTAGAAAATGCCACTGCTCTCCGTGCTTCTGTTGTTGTTTAGTCATTGTGGTGATATATGACTCTGTGACCCCATTTGGGGTTTTCTTGGAAGAGATACTAGAATGGTTTGCCATTTCCTTCTTTAACTCATTTTGCAGTAAAGAAACTGAGGTAAACAGGATTAAGTGACATGCCCAGGGCCACACAAGTATTAAGTGTCTGAGACTGGATTTGAACTCAGGTCTGCCAACTCAGTATCCATTTTCTTGCTTTCAACTTTCAGCTTTACTCTGAATTTTGTCACCCTCATATACAAATACTCAGGATAGCTAGGGAGTCAACATTATCCATGGATTGATTGTTCATGTGATTCATAGGAACACACTTATTGAGATTATATTCCGTTATTGAAAAACTCCATCTGGCGATGCTCCTCAGGGTAGAACACTCTATCAGTCTGAATTTGCCTCTGCCCAGAAGCTTTCTCAAAGGTCTTAACAGATTTATGTTATTGCTGTTTCTCCTTCATTCTCAAAGATGACCAATGACATCACAAGGATGATGTCTTGACTTACACATGAATTAGTTTTAAGTGAAACAGAACTGGATAAAATCTCTTTCCTGCAGAGTCTTCAGAATCCAGTGGCAAGACAAAAGTCAAGATAACTAGTGATGGCCCAGGATTCAATGAGTGACCTTGGCCCTTTTAAACAAGTCTTTTAGGTCTCGGCTTATCTGAGATAAAATCAATTCCCTGATTCAGGGCTAAGTAAGAATTGATACAAATGATGGCTTCGTTTGTTATCACAAAAGAATCTAGGGGAAGAAATAGAATTTCTGATCAGAAGAGAAAATAATTTCTACTTACAATCACTCTGAACCATCAACAGTGGTACAATAAGTAAGAGAGGTTAGGTGTGGGACCTATCATTGGCCATTCAGGGAAAGCCAGAATGATTTGGTTTTAAAAATAGAGTCAAGTAGCTCCATTTGAATCACAATTGACTTCCCCAAAACTTGATATTAGAGCTATATTTCAAAAAATCATAAGCCCCAAAATTGTGTAAAACAGTTAATTGGTCCAGTTTTTTTTTAAAAAAAAGATAAAATAAATAGAAAATTTTTTTTAAAAAAAATATTCCATTCCACAAACCCAAAAATATCTTTCCATTCATCTACTTTAATTGTCCTTCTAGAAAGAAAGAAGAATTTTTTTTTAATGATATCCCTTCTTTAGTGGTAACAAATTCAAATATAAATGAGGACTGCTAACCTGTATAAAAAGATCCTTTAAACCACATATTGATGCATTTTTAAAAAGTAATGCTCTATCTATTTATGTATTTATGTATCTATCTATCTATCTGAGATTTATTTTTTAAATTATTTCCTAATTACTTTTGCTTTGGTTTTGAGCCCCACTCAAGAGTGTTGGGCTTAGGCTATAATTTTTACACTTCTGATTTAAAACATCACAGTAAAGTAGATAAGCTGCTGAACTGGTGTTTTCCAGCTCTCTCAATCCAGATATATCAAGGACAACTTAAAAGGCCATCAGGAAAGGTCTATCCCATCTGGGTGAGAGTGATACACTCTCAGAGTACACTGTAATCTAGCACAGCAATCCAGGAGGAGGAATTGAGAGCCCCCTCAATCAGTATAAGTATCAGTCGTATCTTGAGCTCTCAACCAACAGAGTATAAATGGGTTGAATAGTCAGAAGGAGATGACAGGGGGTTCATTTCTAGCATTGAGGCATTGAGGCATTGAGCAAGTATTGTTCATACTTGGATCTGGGTTACAGTCCTAGGTAGAAGTCACAGGGAAAAAGGAACACTAAACAACTAGATTTGGCAACAACAGTAGAAATGTGACCCTTCTCATAGTTCCCCCCCCAGAAAACAATGCTTATGGTTACTTACAGAGTAGAGAAAAACTAGGAGAAAACTAAGGAGAACACTTCTCCTTAGATACTATCACCTTGGTAGAACTGAAAACTTCCAGGTCCCTAGAAGTATCTCTGAAAATAGTTGCACAAAATCCATGAAGCTTAGGACAATGCACCCTCCACAATGGAAGCAGAGTTCTACTTTTTCTAAGAGTTAAAAGTCAATCAATATGTTGGGGGAAATGAGTAAACCACAGAAAAAAAAAATTTGGATCAATAAAGTTGCTAGGGTAACAAGGAAGATAAAAGTACACCGAAAAAGGTAACAAAATCAAAGTTCCTGCCCCAGCCTTCAAAAATCAGAACTTGTCTCAGGACATGAAATAATTCAAATAAAATTTTTAAAATCAAGCAAGAGAGGGAAACCAAAAAAAATTGGAAAGGAAATGAGAGGGAAGCAAGAAAATTAGGGGAAAAAGTTAACAAGAAGAGGAGACACGAAAAATGCCAAAGAACCCAAAATTAAAAAAAAAAAAACAGGCCAAATGGTAAAGGAGGCACAAAAAGCCAATGAAAAGAATGCCTTAAAAAACTGAATGGATCCAATATAAACTAATTACTTTATGACAAATCAAGAAACAATAAAACAAAAACACAAAAGAATAAATAAAAATAGTAGATAATGTGAAATATATCATTAGAAAAAAATTGCCTGAAAAATAGATTTAGAAGAGATAATTTAAAAATTATCAGACTATCTTAAAGTTATGATAAAAAAATAGCCAATATCATGTTTCAAGAAATTATCAAGGAAAAATGCCCTGATATTCTAGAACCAGAGGATAAAATAGAAATGTAAAGAATCTACCAATCACCTCCAGAAACAGAGCCAAAAATGAAAACTTCCAGGAATATTATTGCCAAATTCTAGAACTCCTAGGTCAAGAGAAAATATTGCAAACATCCAGAAAGAAATAATTAAAGAATAGTGGAGTCACAGTCAAAATAACAGAAGATTTTGCACCTTCCATATTAAAATACCAGAGGGCCTGGAATATGATATTCCAGCCAAGCATCACCTACCCAGCAAAATTTAACAATCTTTCAGAGGAAAAGGTGAACATTCAATGAAGTTCATCACAATTGACTCAAAGAGAGAATACTATATACACTCAATTGGGTATAAAAATATTTATTATGCTACAGAAAAGTAGATGAAGTAGGGGATAAGTAATGGGGATAGGGATAGAAGGGAGGACAGATTGGGAAAATCAGAAGCAAAACATTTTTGAGGAAGGACAAAGCAAAAATATATAAAGAATAAACAGGGTAGTGGGGAATAAGTAAATATATTCAGAAAAATAATGTAAAAATTTTTTGAATCAGATTTTTTGATAGACTCATTTCTTTAACATATAGAGAAATGAGTAAAATTTATTTAAAAATAAGATCCATTACTCAATTAATAAATGATTTAACTAAATGAAGTTGTTTTCAAATGAAACAATCAAAAGTAGCTATTGCCACATTAAAAAAAAAGGCTCTCATCATTGATCAGATAAATGCAAGTTAAAACAATTCTGAGGTCCTATATCATATCTATTAGATTGGCTAATAGGACTAAAGAGGAAAATGACAAATGATAGATAGGATTGGGTAAAGTGAAACACTAATGCCTTGTTGGTGGAGAAATGAATTCAATCAACCATTCTGTAGAGCAGGACTTGTTAAAATTTTCCCACTTGCAACCCTTTTTCTCCTGAGAAATTTTTATGCTACCCACCTTGAACCTGAGCCAAGGTGTTTCTGGCAGCATATGTTTATGAGTAGTACAAAGTACCTACATTGCATGTTCAGAACCAAGACAGTAGTAGAGTCATAGGATGCAATACCAACAAGTGCTGCCAGAAACAACTTGGATTCATTATGCCATTATGCACTAGATTTTGAATTAATCATCAGTAGTTGTGTTCAGCAAACTTTTATTGTTCTCACATTTTTCACAATCCCCACATTCAGTTTCATGATCCATTATGTAAGCACAACTCACAGTTTAAGGAACTTTGTTGTAGACCAATTTGAAACCATACTCAAAAGAGATTTTTTAAAAAGGAAAAGAACATCTATGCATGTAAATATTTATAACAATTCTTTTCTAAGGGTAAAAATGGGAAATTAATGACATTCTCATCAATCAGGAAATGGCAAAACAAATTATATTATGTGATTATGATGGAATCCTATTGTGCTATAAGAAATGATGAGCAGGATGCTCTCAGAAAAACCTGGCAAGACATCCATGAGCTGAAACAAAGTAAAACATACTATCTACAACAATAGCAATATTATAAGATGATTAACTATGAATAATCTAGCTATTCTCAGCAATATAATGACCCAAAACAACTCAGTTGGACTTATGATGAAAAAAATCTTACCCAAAGAACTGGTGGTTATGTGAAACACACTCATTACTTTATTTTTCTTGAGGTATTTTATTTGGGGGAACTAATCTATATTTTCTATTCTAAACATAACAATTTTAAAAATGTTTTTCATGAATACACATGTATAACCTATATTGAATTGCTTGTGTACTCAACAGGAGTAGCAGGGAGGGAGGGAGCAAGGGAGAAAATTTTGAACTCAATTTCAAAAACAAATGCTAACAATAGTTTCACATATAACTGGGGAAATAAAAGATTAAATAATTTAAAAAACCCAATAATCAATTCCCAAAACCTTTACTACTCTGATCAAGACAATGATCAATACAATTCCATGATGAAAATTGCCATACATCCCCAAAAAGGGAAACAAACTCTGAGTGCAGATTGAAGCATACTTTCTTTTTTTAAACTTTCTTTGTTTTTCTTGTGTGTCTTTCCTTTACAATATAGTCAATATGTAAATATTTTTGCATGTTTTCATATGTATATTAGATATGATATTATTTGTTTTCTCACAGGGGGGAGAGGAGAGCAAAGAATAGATTTTGAAATTCAAAACATAAAAAAATATGAATTTTTAAAAATATAATTGGGAAATATTTAGTAAAATAAATAAAATTTTTAAAAATGGAATTTTACCAAATAATTTCTTAGCTCTATGATTTGTCATCATGTGATTATTCTTAAGCTTAAAGCTCCATACCACTCTTGAATATGCTTTTAAGGATGTCTCTCCAAAAAGCAGACAGGAGTACTTAATCAGCACTCCTTCATAAACATAGTGATTTTTAGTTTTTCAGGTTAATTATTGTCACTCTCTGCTTCTACTTTTGGAGTAGTTTTCATCAGATATATCTCCCCCAAGTGTACTATCTTGGCCTCACTGAGGCATGGTGATAGTTACTTGCTCTACTACCACTGCAATCTCCTTTCTATTGCTATCTACTCTCTTCTTATGGGAAGCATTTTAGCTCTCTTAAAGTAAGATGGCTAGGATAAGCATGTCTCTGAACTAATCAACACATTTCCAGTTTCATTTTTTTAAATGGAAATCACACAAGACCATTTAAAGTGTCTATGGAACCTTCTTTAAATGTTTTAGTAAAATAATTATCCCCATTACTTACTCTTAATTCAATTAAAGGGCCTCAGTGTGCCTTCCCACCTAAAAGAAAAATGTCAGCATTTCCTACTGAGTCCTTATGAATCTCCGCTGTCTCATAGGTTCCATTTGAAGGCAAATTGCCTTTGATTATATCCAAATATAAAGTCCATCTATTATTCACTTTTTACTGTTGTCCAGTGAAATGGTGTCTGCTTATTCCAAAAACATTTCTTTAGGTTCTGAACCTGCTTACCATGTGTTTTGAAAATATTTTTCATCTTCTTCCTCCATATTGATGAGGAAGTATTTTTCTATGTTATAGTTAAATTAGAGTGGTATATTCATCTTTCCTTGAAGTGAGGGATGAATGTAAGTTGTCCACTATGACATTTGGCTTGTCAATTAAATTAATTTATAAGTAGGAATGATATTCTACCATCATCTTGCTTCTACTCTACACCTCTAAACTTCTAATATTTCCAGATGGCATCAGCTTTTGTACCTCTTTTGTGCCTCTTCAATACCTTCAATATTTTCCATCCCCTCTGTTTGAAAAACTGGAGAATGGAGCAAAATATTCCTCTCCCAGCATCCATTTAAAAATGGTTCATAAACCTATCAACTCTTCATTTCCTAATAGCTGCACCCAATAGACATTATTGTGGATTATTAAATTGGATCATTTCCGACTAAAAGCCTATTGAATTTTATACTTTCTCATGATTTGAAGGTGACCCTGAATTTTTGAGTTTATCCAAGCATAAGTTCCTTCAGCTTCTACCATACTGAAAGGGAATTGAACCGCTTTTCATTGGATTCAATGTGCCTTCTTTAAGAGTATCAGGCTGACTTGTCTCATTACCAGAATTCTGTTCCCTCCATATGTCTCAGCCCTTCCCACAAGGCCAGGTAAGGAAGGTTTTTGCTTGTTTGTTTTTCAAATTTCAGTAACTCATAAAGTCTATCTTTCAGGGTAAGCTAATTTACTTCAATGGAAGAAGTGCCTATTCAAATGAAATTGGGACTCTGAAGAATTGAAGTAAATTGGACACTAGGAAAAGGACTAAGGGCAAATTCTATTTGCTGCAGGATACTTTTTGATAGCGAAAAAATAAATCCTCTTTCAAAGAGCAGTTTCAACATTGGTTTTCAGTCTATAACTGAAATGTCACAAGAGATTAAAAGTTTGTCTGGGTTGTATAAGAGGATTTAGGAAAGATAAGACAACAATTGTAAAGTATTTGAGGGCTGTCCTGTGGAAAAAGGATAAGATTTGTTCTGAATAGCCCCAAAGAGTTGAGCCAAAGAACAATGAAAGTTACTATAAGGCATATGAACTCTAAGGAAATTGTCCTAACAATCAAAACTACAGGAAGTAGTGAAAGATTGCTACATTGATTGTCTTCAAATAGAGGATAGATGCTCACTTTGTGTGGATATCAAAAATATTATCCATCAGTTAATGATGGCAGCCGAGATCTCTTCCAACTCTGCCATATGCAGTACTGATTAATATTGTCAGAATCTACCATAGCTTTATTTCAGTTCAGTACCTGAAAAAGACATTGGTGGCAGCATCTTTAAAATCCTTGATTTAAATATGGGTTTCCAATGTCTTGTACTTGTTATTTGATTTTTAAATTGCTCTTTTCATTTGAATTTTTTTTCTTTGAGAAGTAATGTATATAGATGTCTCTTTGGCCATTTAGTTTTGTAGAAGTGATTTTGAAGTATCAATTAAAGAATAAACTTCCCCCCTCCTACTCAGTAACTGAAAGAAATCATTAATAGTTCATTTTTCTACTATCTTGTAACTCTCAACATGCTTCTCAAAAACTCATATTACAGAATAGGTAATCAGGTGTTTTTATTCCTATCTTAAAGACTGAGGAGGTTGTAATAAAGTAATATAAGTAAAAAATTTCATAAACCTTATATTATTACGTAAATATTAGCTAATATGTCTTTTAATCATAGAACATGAATTCTTAACCCTCTTTGTGTCATAGACTATTTCAGCAATCTATCAAAGCCTATGAAAGCTTGAAATAAAATTTTAAAATTAAAATAAGATTACAAAAGTAACCAATCATATTAAATGTGGTTATTAAAACTATTACAGTACCCTTGCCAAGAAAACTCCAAAAAGTTCAAGGACACAAGACTAAAGATGTTTTTGTATAATGTTAAAACTGAGAGAACCCTCAGAAGTTCTCTATCAGAAAAATATTTTTTGTTTAATTTTAAAATGTGCTAGGCATCATGTTATGTCATAGGGATGTCAAACAAAAAGGTAAATAGCCCCTAT
>JAJPUD010022336.1:0-20205 GCA_023553655.1 Myrmecobius fasciatus | reverse complement strand
CAAGGGGATTAATGAAAAAAAAAGGCAGATGAAGGTGGCCTTGCTGTACCAGATCTAAAACTATATTATAAAGCAGCAGTCATCAAAACCGTTTGGTACTGGCTAAGAAGTAGAGCAGTCGATCAGTGGCACAGGATAGGTTATCAGGACAATCTAGGCAATAACCTTAACAATCTAGTGTTCGATAAACCGAAAGACCCCAGCTTTTGGGATAAATACTCACTATTCGGCAAAAAACTGCTGGGAAAATTGGAAACTAGTGTGGAAGAAATTAGGGCTTGACCCATACCTAACACCACATACCAAGATAAGATCTAAATGGGTTCATGATCTGGATATAAAGAGGGACTTTGTAAGCAAGTTAGAGGAATGTAATATAGTTTATCTCTCAGACCTGTGGAGATGGAATAAATTTATGTCCAAAGAAGACCTGGAACTCCTAATTGAACACCAGATGGATAATTTTGATTATATTAAGTTAAAAAGTTTCTGTACAAACAAAACAAATGCAGACAAGATTAGGAGGGAAGCATCTAATTGGGAAATCATCTTTACATTCAATGGTTCTGATAAAGGCCTCATTTCTAAAATATATAGAGAATTGTTCATATATATAAGAATTCAAGCCACTCTTCAATAGATAAGTGGTCAAGGGATATGAACAGACAATTTTCAGATGATGAAATTAAAACCATCTCTAGTCATATGAAAAGTTGCTCCAAATCACTATTGATCAGAGAAATGCAAATTAAGACAACTCTGAGGTACCACTACACCCCTGTCAGATTGGCTAAAATGACAGGAAAAGATAACGATGAATGTTGGAGGGGATGTGGGAAAACTGGGACACTAATACATTGTTGGTGGAACTGTGAACGGATCCAACCATTCTGGAGAGCAATTTGGAGCTATGCTCAAAAAGTTGTCGAACTGTGCATACCCTTTGAGCCAGCAGTGTTTCTACTGGGCTTATATCCCAAAGAGATCTTAGAAGAGGGAAAGGGACCCACCTGTGCAAGAATGTTTGTGGCAGCCCTTTTTGTAGTGGCTAGAAACTGGAAACTGAAGGGATGCCCATCAATTGGAGAGTGGCTGAATAAATTATGGTATATGAATGTTATGGAATATTATTGTTCTGTAAGAAATGACCAGCAGGATGATTTCAGAGAGGCCTGGAGGGACTTGCATGAACTGATGCTGAGTGAAACGAGCAGAACCAGGAGATCATCATACACGGCAACAACAGTATTACATGATGATCAATTCTGATGGACATGGCTCTCTGCAACAAAGAATTGTCTCAAACCAGTTTAAATTGTTCAATGAAGAAAACCATATACACCTAGAGAGAGGGATATGAAATATGGACCACAACGTAACATTTTCATGATCTCTATTGACATTTGCTTGCATTGTGTTGCCTTTCTCTGATTCTTTTTTTTTCTTGTAGATAGGATTTTTCTTGCATAACTTCTCAAGCATTTCAACATTATTAATATGTAGTGGACTTCCTGCCATCTAGGGGAGGGGAGGGGACTGGGGGTAAAATTTGTAATGGAAAGCTCTGTAAAGATCAATGTGGGAAACTACCCATATACATGTCATACAAATAAAAAGCTTTAAATAAAAAAAAAGAGTCAATGATGAAAAATTACCCATGCATATGTTTTGCAAATAAAAAGCTTTAATAAAAAAAAAAAAGAATGGCAAGTGAATCTTCGGTGATGATGGCTCCCACTATTTTCTTTGAGGAAGCACACTGACTCTGATAATACATGTCAGTGGTGCTGCAGATTAAGGCCATTTCAAGATTCAGCAAAGGTTGGTTTGGTCTCGATTGAAGAAAAATGTCACATACTGTCAACAAACTTGAAGCACATTTCTCCTACAAGGTTTTTTGTTTTCTTTTTCAACATTCTCTCATTTGACAATATCTCTTGCAAGAGCTGAGAGATCCAAATCATTATTGATCAGAGAAATGCAAATTAAGACAACTCTGAGGTACCACTACACACCTGTCAGATTGGCTAAAATGACAGGAAAAGATAATGTTGGAGGGCATGTGGGAAAACTGGGACACTGATACATTGTTGGTGGAACTGTGAACGGATCCAACCATTCTGGAGAGCAATCTGGAACTATGCTCAGAAAGCTATCAAACTGTGCATACCATTTGCCACAGCAGGGTTTCTACTGGGCTTATATCCCAAAGAGATCCTCCCCAAGGTTTTAAATTAGTTGATCCATTCACTGTTGTTTTATTGTCAGTCAAGAGTAATAGAGTTTGGGCAACGAATACTTGCTAATTGCTAGGAATTCTTTGAATATTTGATATTGAAATCAATTAGATTTTTCAAAGGAGAACCAATTGCCATGCTATATAGTGTACCACAAAGTACTTTGTAAAGGAATATAACCTGCTGTAAGGAGAAAAAACTGGATGCTTTTTCTATCAAGATAAAAGTACTAGCAGGGTAATACTGATCTGTTGCAGTTGGATTGGGTAATAATATGCCTGTTTGTTCTGATATTTCCATCTTTCTCATCATACCATATAGATCAAAAATAGTTGTGTATACCATGGAAATTGAAATTCCAGTGTAAGAAAATGTAAAACACAAAGCTACAATTTTTTTTTTAATAAGGTAGCAGCAACATTCTCTTCTTTAATTAAAAAAAAATGTTATTTATGTTGTAACAGCTCCTTGGTTAGGCTGTTTCTGGAAGGTTAGGTCTATGAAGCTACATTTAAATTTTAGTGTATAACCTGTCAGATTGGCTAAAATGATAGGAAAAGATAATGATGAATGTTGGCAGGGATGTGGGAAAACTGGGACACTGATGCATTGTTGGTGGAACTGTGAATGGATCCAACCATTCTGGAGAGCAATCTGGAACTATGCTCAAAAAGTTATCAAACTGTGCATACCATTTAACCCAGCAGTGTTTCTATTGGGCTTATATCCCAAAGAAATCATAAGAGAAGGAAAGGGACCCACATGTGCAAGAATGTTTGTGGCAGCCCTTTTTGTAGTGGCTAGAAACTGGAAGCTGAATGGATGCCCATCAATTGGAGAATGGCTGAATAAATTATGGTATATGAATATTATGGAATATTATTGTTCTGTAAGAAATGACCAGCAAGATGATTTCAGAGAGGCCTGGAGAGACTTACATGAACTGATGCTGAGTGAAACGAGCAGAACCAGGAGATCATTATACACAGCAACAACAATACTATATGATGATCAATTCTGATGGACATGGTTCTCTTCAACAAAGAATTGTCTCAAACTAGTTCCAATTGTTCAATGAAGAAAGCCATATACACCCAGAGAGAGGGATGTGAAATGTGGACCACAACATAACATTTCCATGATCTCTATTGATGTTTGCTTGCATTGGGTTTCCTTTCTCAGATATTTTTTTGTTCATGTAGATACAATTGTTCTTGCACAGCAAGATAAGTATGGAAATATGTATACATATATTCGACTTGTGAAGTATTTTAACATAATTAACATGTAGTGGACTTCCTGCCATCTAGGGGAGGGGAGGGGACTAGGGGGGAAAATCTGTAGTGGAAAGCTTTGTAAGGGTTAATGTTGAAGAACTACCCACACATATGTTATGCAAATAAAAAGCTTTAATTTAAAAAAAAAAGTACATAGAAAAAAAATTTAGTGTATAATGGAAACTCTTTTAGGAACAGCTGACATAGGAGGAAATTCATCTCTGCAACATGTGTTGTGATTTCAGGCTTTTGCACCCCCAGAGATTACTGAGAGCAGGCTTCTTGAGTGAGATTGCCTCTCCTTGGTTAAGCTGAGATTTTATATCATTCCTGACTCGAAGAACCTATTTATTCTTATGCAGCTAACACAGGGTTCAGACCTGGATCATTTGTATGAGACTCCTCATTAGTGGAGAGACTGATAACTGGCTGTTGCATGTCTCCATGGGGGTGTGGGTGACAAAAAGCTTTGAAGAAGAGAGAGATTCTTTCTTCCTGTTTTAAGAGAGTTCACATACACACATTTCTAAACTGTCTTCAGGGAGAAACCTATGGAGAAAGAGAATGCAATTTAAAAAGCAGACCTATAGGAGAAAACCAGTTTCTCAATGTGTCCTTAATTTCTAGCTTCTTTCACTAGAGACTTCGGGGAATTTCTCCTTGAGTGATCTTGGGAGCTTTCTCTAGATGGAGATAATTTGCTTAATGGGAGAACTCATTCATTGTGTTTACTGAATATTATGTTTTAATTGCATCTTTTTTTAACTTCTTAAACTTTTCCACTTGTGATGCCTTTTTGCCTGAGAATTTTTTAGGTGACCCCAGACCTACAGGCATATAAAATAGGTGACCCCAGATATATAGGCATATAAAATAGGTATACAAATCAAATATTTACTGATAATAAATCATAATTTTGTGACTCCCATATTCAATTACTACAAGATCTTACAGTTTAAAAAGCTGGGCCTTAAACTACCAAATTTAGCAGGGGAATAATAATAACTAGCATTTTAAAAGCACTTACTGGGCACTACTCTTAATGCTTTGCAAATATCTCATTTAATCTTCACAACAATTCTGGGAGGTAGGTGCTATTATTATGCCCATTTTGCAGTTAAAGAAACTAAGGCAAAGAGAGGATCTTCAGGATCTCACAGCCAGTAAGTAGTTGACATAGAGGTAACCCACATGCTCAGCTCACATACCCCTCTGCAGGATGTATTATCTATCCTACTGTGCATCACTTGCCCAGTTTCTGTTATCTTGGATAAATGTTTGCTAGATAACAATGATTGTCTTTTGTGTGACAAGCTTGTGATTAGAGAGAGCCAAGTGGGCCACGAATAAGCTATTATTTTAATTTGGAATAGGACTTTCCTCCCAGAATAACCAGGAAAAGTGGTTTTTATTCTGAATGGCACCCCCCCTTCCATATCATTGTGTCCTTACACTGCAAATATCTGCTATGGATTAGATAGATATCCTTCTAGCCTAGAGCTGGGATAGTGGAGGAGTAAACCCCGGCTACTGCCCTCTTCCTGCTTCAACTGAAAATGGAAAT
Organism: Myrmecobius fasciatus; assembly: GCA_023553655.1. Lineage (NCBI taxonomy): Eukaryota > Metazoa > Chordata > Mammalia > Dasyuromorphia > Myrmecobiidae > Myrmecobius > Myrmecobius fasciatus. The sequence goes on along the minus strand of JAJPUD010022336.1, from coordinate 15,127 downwards.
GGGGCTTTCTGGATCCTAGATATTATCTATTTATATCCCTGCACAATAGGCAGTCTGGGCCCTGTGGCTCAGGCTTAAACCTTGTAACATGAGCCAATTTGTATTATGCTATTTTTTGACTTTATGTTGTCTACATTTCCTGAGAAATTACCCTTCCGATATGTCTCTCTTCTACAATGAGATGATTCAAACCAGTTCCAATTGTTCAGTGATGAAGAAAGCCATATACACCCAGGGAGAGGCCTGTGGGATCTGAGTCTGGACCAAAACAGCATTTTCACGCTCTCTATTGATGTTTGCTTGCATTATGTTTTCCTTCTCAGGTTTTTGTTTTGTTTTGTTTTTCTTGTGCAGCAAGATAACTATAAATATGTATATACATATTCCATCTGTCAAATATTTTAACATAATTAACATGTATTAGACTTCCTGCCATCTAGGGGAGGGGATGGGGGGTAGGAGGGAAAAATTTGGAACAGAAAGCTTTGCAAGGGTTAATGTTGAAAAATTACCTATGCATATGTCTTGTAAATAAAAAGCTTTAATTAAAGAGAGAGAGAGAGAGAGAGAGAGAAATTACCCTTCCACTGAGCCATGCTTTACAACAAAGAGTTAAAATAGAAGTGGGGAAAAGAGTCAGTAAAACTAACCAACCCATCCAAAATGTATGATCTTAACAGCCGGCCTTATTTTCAAGGTCACTTTTCTGGCCTTCCCAGAATGAATGCTTCCTCCCGATCTAGGAGCTCGGCAAACCTCCAATCAATCCAGTTCCATTTAGTTCAATACAACAGACCTGTAAGTATATAGTGCCTTCCTTACTCCCCCATATTCCTCACACACCAAGGGAGGGAAATGTGGATGACCTGAGTGCTTCAGGAACCAACGTAAAATGGCCCAACGTGCCAAAGCATGAGCTAATTGTAGCATTGCAGCCAAGCCTTTTACAACAAAGGAGATTGATTTTTTATGGTCGATTGGTCAGACGTGGTAAGCCTGCTCATTATTGTAGGGACTCTGCTAAATGGACGGTATTGTCTCCTCCCTCTCTTCTGGGTATCCTAGGATCTCAGTGAACTTGTTAATGAGGTTGTGGCTGCTTTGATGAGGAGCTCAAAAAAAAAAATTGGAAGAGTGGGAAATCATGCTTAATATAGTGTATGGGCAGGGTCAGCTAGGTGGCTCAGTGGGTAGAGCACCAGCCCTGAAGTCAGGAGGACCTGAGTTCAAATTTGGACTCAGACACTTAACATTCCCTAGCTGTGTGACCCTGGGCAAGTCACTTAACCTCAATTGCCTCGGGGGGGGGAAATATATATATATATATATATATATATTTGCATATATATATATATGCATATATATGAGACTCATAACCATGGGGCCCAGATGCAGCAGGCTGAGGAGTAGGGATGAATATTAGAAACAACAAAGAAAACTTCTTATTGATCACTGTACTTTTTACAGTTTGCTGGTCAATGAGCCAGGAAGCAGCCATGGTCTCTGCAGGAGTTGATATAGGGAACACCCTCAACCAAATTTGTGAAAATGTCCTTTGCTACTCTTTTAAACTTTGATACTGGGATGGAGGATACCTGATCCCTTGGAAAAGAAGTTGTGAGATCAGATTTTAATGAGACCTTATGACTGATACCAGTTGTGGAGAGTTCAGATCTTGCAAGAAGCAATGAATCATGAACTGTTCATGAGTGTTTATGTGTGATTTTATAAAAGCTTTTTCCAGTTGATAACTGGTCAAAGGATATGAACAGAATTGTTAGAAGAAGTCAAAACAATCTATAGTCATATTAAAAATTATCTAAATCACTATTATAAAAGAAATACAAATTAAAAACAACTCTGAGCTATTACCTCATACTTATCAGATTAGCTGATATGACAGAAAAGAAAAATGATAAATGCTAGAAGGAATGTGGAAAAGTAATACACTTTTGATGATCCAACCATTATGGAGAATGATTTGGAACTATACCCTAAACGCTATAAAAGTATATATGATTTTGAACCAATAGGATCACTACTAGGTCTATATAATCACAAAAATATCAAAGAGAAAAAGGATCTATAGATACAAAAATATTTGTAAAAACTCTCTTTGTGATGGCAGAAAATTGGAAATTGAGGGATTGCCCATCAATTAGGGAGTGGCTGAACAAGCTGTGGCATATGATTGTGATGGAGTATTATTGTGCTACAAGAAATGACAAGGATGATGATTTCAGAAAAACCTAGAAAAGACCCATATGAATTGATGAGTGAAGGGGGCAGAATCAAGAGGTCATTGAACACAGTAAAAGCAATATTGTAATGATGATCAACTAGGAAAGACTTGGCTACTTTGATCCATATAATAATCCAAGACAATTCATTATGAAGAATGCAATCCATGTCTACAGAAAAACCTGTTGAACTCTGAGGGTAAATTGAAGTATAATTTTTTTACTTTCTTTTTTTGCAATGTGGCTAATATAGAAATATGTTTATTTTATGTTATATTGTTTATTTTCTCATTGGATAGGGGAGGGAGAGAGAATTTAAAGCTCAAATTTTAATAAATAAATAAATAAATAAAATTTTAAGAAATAAGTTGTAATTTTATTTGAAATATTGTGTAGTTCATCTTTTATACTTAATAGCACAACTGTATATTTTTTCAAATCCCATAGTAAATAAGAATCTTAATTAGAATTACTATTGATCAGAGAAATGCAAATAAAGACAACTTTGAAGTACCACTACACACCTGTCAGATTGGCTAAAATGACAGGAAAAGATAATGATGAATGTTGGAGGGGATGTGGGAAGGCTGGGACACTGATGAGTTGTTGGTGAAACTGTGAATGGGTATGCACTTTGACCCAGCAGTGTTTCTATTGGGCCTATATCCCAAAGAGATCTTAAAGGAAGGAAAGGGCCCCACGTGTGCAAGAATGTTTGTGGCAGCCCTTTTTGTGGTGGCTAGAAACTGGAAACTGAAGGGATGCCCATCAATTGGAGAGTGGCTGAATAAATTATGGTATATGAATGTTATGGAATATTATTGCTCTGTAAGAAACGACCAGCAGGACGATTTCAGAAAGGCCTGGAAAGACTTGCATGAACTGATGCTGAGTGAAACGAGCAGAAGCAGGAGATCATTGTACATGGCAACAAGACTATGTGATGATCAATTCTGATGGACATGGCTCTCTTCAACAATCAAATGTCTCAAACTAGCTCCAATTGTCCAGTGAAGAAAGCCATACACACCTAGAGAGAGGTATATGAAATGTGGACCACAACATAACATTTTCATGCTCTCTATTGATGTTTGCTTGTATTATGTTTTCCTTCTCATGTTTTTGTTTTGTTTTCTTTTGTTTTTCTTGTGCAGCAAGATAACTAACTGCATAAATATATATACACATATTCAATCTGTCAAATATTTTAACATAATTAACATGTATTAGACTACCTGCCATCTAGGGGAGGGGGTGGGGGGGTAGGAGGGAAAAATTTGGAACAGAAAGCTTTGCAAGGGTTAATGTTGAAAAATTATCCATACATATGTTTTGTAAATAAAAAAAAATTTTTTTTAAAAAAAAGAAAGAAAGAAATGACCAGTAGGATGATTTCAGAGAGGCCTGGAGAGACTTGCATGAATTGATGCTAAGTGAAATGAGCAGAACCAGGAGGTCATTATACTCGACAACGAGACTATACAATGATCACCCATTGTTCAGTGATGAAGATAGTCATATACACCCAGGGAGATGTCTGTGGGATCTGAGTCTGGACCACAACATAGCATTTTCACACTCTCTATTGACATTTGCTTGCATTATGTTTTCCTTCTCGGGTTTTTTTTTTTTTTCTTATAGATCTGATTTTTCCTGTACAACAAGATAACTGTATAAATAGGTATACACATATTTGATTTGTCAAGTATTTTAACATAATTAACATGTATTAGACTTCCTGCCATCTAGGGGATTGGATGGGGGAAGGAGAGAAAAAATTGTAACAAAGCTTTGGAAGAGTCATTGTTGAAAAATTATCCATGCATATGTTTTGCAAATAAAAAAGCTTTAATAAAAAAATAAAAATTAATTAATTAAAAAAAAGATTATATGATGATCAACTCTGATGGACATGACTCTTTCCAACAATAAGATGATTGAGGTCATTTCTAATGATCTTGTTTGTGGTGAAGAGAGCCATCTACCCCCAGAGAGAGGACTGTGGGAACTGAGTGTGAATCACAACATAGTATTTTCATCTTTTTTTTGGTTTGCTTGCATTTTGTTTTTTCTCATTTTCTTCCTTTTTGATCTAATTTTTTCTTGTGCAGGAAGATTATTGTGGAAATATGTATAGAATAATTGCACATGTTTAACATATATTGGATTATATAAGAGGTCAGAGGGAGCGAAAAAATTTGGAACACTGAGTTTTGCAAGAATGAATGTTGAAAATTATCTATGCATATGTTTTGAAAATAAAAAGATTTAATAATAGGGGGAAGAATTTTGATTAGGGCAGAGAATGAGCTAATTTGGGTAAATTTATGAAATATTGTGTGATAATCTTCAAAGCATTTTAAACTATAGACTAAACAAAATAAAGACCAAAGGAACTCAGGCAGGTCTGATTGTGCAGAGGTCTAGGCAGGCTCATGGTAAAGGGAGGCTTTGTCCTGCTAAACTTTAGCTCAGAGCTCTACCTGGTGGTTAATATAGAGACTGCAATCTGAGTACATATTGTATCCCATACATCTGGGAGATAAGAGGTGTGGTCTATCATCCACCATGTCTTTCTGGTTCTAATAATAAGATGATTACCTTCCCGTGTCAAGAAAAGTCAAGAAGTATTTATTGAGCACTTGCTCTGTTCCTAGAAGAGGAATCACCCATTTATTTTTTTAATTTATTATTTTTATTATATTATTATTTATGAAGCACCTACAGTGTTTGGTTGTTGTCCTTTGTCTCTCAATGTTAGAATCCCGTTGCAGTGTATCTGTGGCGGATCAGACCAATACAGGCTCAGATATAGGACACAAATAGTCCATATAAACATTTGGGATGACTTCTCTGATTTCGCACATTTTGTATTTCCTTTCAGCTAATTCAATCCCACTTTGCTCATAGAGCAGGACACCTTCTCTGAGAAGGGCACACCACGCTGGGCAATCCTGTGAGCGTCTCCCATGTCAAACAATCAGTTCCAAAGTCTTTAAGAAAGACCCTGAGAGTGTCCTGGTATCACTTTTTCAGACCACTTTTCTGAGCACTTGCTCCATATTCTCCATAAAATAATCTTTTTGGCAAGCATACATTTGGAGACAAAGATAAAGAAAACTAGTCTCTCCAACCCAGAACCAGATAATGAGTACCAGAAAAAGCCTTTCCTCCATTTACATGACAAGTGGTCGTCTCATCTTTATCTGGATGAAAATCTATAATGAGGGGAACTCCTATTTGAGTAACCCATTATACTTTTAGATAACTAATTGTCCAGACCTTTTCTTTTATATCTAGTTTAAATTTGTCTCTTTGTAATTTAATTTAGAAATGTTCATTTGGCTGTTAAGTGGAGAACATATTGAGAGAGGGGAATCTTGGAAGTAGTAAAGTCAATTAGGAGGCTATTAAAATAATGCAGATTAGAGAGGAAGAGGGCCCAGATTAAGGTGGCTGCCCAGAGAATGGACGGAAAAGGATAGAGGCAAGTGATGATGTGGAGATAAAACTGGCAGAATTTGGCTGCAGAGTAAGAGATAAAAGGGTTAAAATTAAAGAGTTAAGAGACAGAGAAGGGTCAAAAATGACTTCAAGGTTGTAGACCTTGGGAGTGTCCGTACCCTTATCTGAAAAAGTTAAGCTTAGAAAATGGATTAATTTGAGAGGGGGATGGACTGAAATAATAAGTATTGTTAGACACTTATTGAGTTGGAAATACTAGTGACACATTTAGGTTAAAATAAGCAGTTAAAACAATGCAGGACCCAGGAGAAAGATTAGGGCTGGATATATTAGATTTGAAAATCATCTGCAAAGAGATAGAATTAAACCCATGAGAGGTGATGGTATCTCCAAGAAAGTGAAAAGAGAAAAGGGCACAAGGAAGAACCTTGAAGGACATTAGTAGGCAGGAGATACATAATATTACAGCAAAGAAGGCTGAAAAAGATGGTCAGACAGTAAAACCTTCTCTAGAAGTTTGGATGGAAAAGGAAGAAAAAATACAGGATGATAATCTGAGGGGATGAAGGAATCTAGTAAAGAGTTTTTATGATGTGGGAAACCTGGAGATGTTCACTGGTAAGAAAGAAGATAAGAGGGGGAATTACTGATTTTTATGAAGTTAAAAAGGATTACAGATTTTGACCTTGAGGGCTTGTCTGGCAGTTGAAGCCCTTTTATCTATGGGAACCTAGATATAAGCTATATTCAAGATAAACCCTAAGATTTCTCAGAAGTAACTGAAGTTAGTGTTGGTTGGTTGTTCATTCTACAAGAGGACCAAAATGACTTCACTATGTTAGAATAAATAGAGAGAAGTCCTGGGTAGCTACATGGTGCTGAGGAATTTAGCCCACCAGTCAATGGAGTGCTCCCACCTCATGGCATCTTTCTCTGTTAGAGCTAACTTCTCTTGGAATTTAGCTCCCTCTTAGCAGCATAATGAAATCTTTGTCCTTGGTTTGGAGGTCTATGCCTACAAATTCTTTAGAGATGACTTGCAACACCAGTCTAACCCCAGTAAACTTTTAGGGTGTCATCCCATACCCCAAGATTTCAGTAGCCTGGTACAAAGAGACTGTATCATATAATCTCAGTAGGATAGATGATGTCTTTTGATTCAGGAATAAACTGGTTTTAAGTGAGGCAGAATTGCTCTCATTCTCTCTTCCAGGGACGTCAAAATCCAGTGGAAAGACAAAAGTCAAGATGAATGGTAAAGGCTCAGGATGGAGGGGAGCAACTAATTGAGCTCTAAGCACTCCGCAGTGCCTGCTTCCTTCCATCACTTTCAATCGCCCATTCTGCCTTGTAGACTGGTAGGGAAAACAAGTCAAAAAGACATGATTTGGGGGATTGCTGCCAAGGTAGAGCCTGACCTTTATAAAAGGGCTTAGAGTCTGGGCAGTGTAGTGGTTTGAAGATTGAATTTGGATCAGGAAGATATAAGTTCAAATCCTGCCTCAAACATTTACTGTGTGATACCAGGAAGTCATCAAATCCTTCTCAGCCCGTTTCCTCATTTATTAAATAAGATGAGACTTAATGGCTGCTAAATTTGCTTCTGGATCTAAATCTCAGATTCTTTTTTTTAATAACACATTTGTACCAAGCACCCATATTGTGCAGGTCCCTGTCTTTGTTCTAGGACAAAAATAAAATAGAACTACTAGGTGGCACTGGAGAGCAAGGAGAATGAGCTGTCAATCACCCCAGTCTGAGACATTCTCTGCCTAACTTTTCTTTCCAGGTAGAGCTTCCTTAGAAACTTGCTCCTTCTCTGAGGTAGGTCTAGAAGAAAGGGGAATCATCCAGCAATGTGGCTGGACCAAACCAGCTCAAGTCAGGAGAGTCTTTCAGAGGACTGCTGTCTTTCTCTGGAATTCATTAAATAAGACAAATTAATAACATCTCGTGTCCATTAAATGTATATTTATAGTAGCAAAATCTAAAATGGGTTTACAATACCTCAAAAATTCACTGTTATATTTTTTGGCATTTTCTAATTTGTATGAATGGAGCCGGAAGAAGTGAAAGCTTGCTGATTGGGCCACCACAAATTTATGTCATAAAATCCCAAAGGGGCCCTCACTGTAACAAGATGTGCCTTGGGCCCTCATGACCTCCTTCATCTCTGCTTCCTGACAGTTTCTTCAAAAACTCAGTTCATATCCCAACTTCTGCAGCAAGTCTTTCTTGGACTCTACTCCCACCCTTCCACTCCCCCCACCTCCTGCACCACTGCTAAAATAAGAACACTTCCTATTAAAATATTTATTTTCTCATTAATTGTTAACTAATCAGAGTTGATTTCCACCTGTCAGGGACATTTACTCTTCCAAGAATATACAAAAGGTCAGCAGAAATACAATCCCTTCGAAAGTCAAGATTTCATCCTGTAATATCATTAGTCTTCTTTGAAACAAAACACAGACAATTTGTATAACCAGCACTTAACATAGCATAATAAGAGCTTAATAAATATTCTATCTGACATCTATTTATCTGTCCATCAATTTATTTTATCTATTTAACTATCTAACTTTCTATGCATGGTTGTTTGTGTGTTATCTCCCCTACTAGAATATGAACTTCTTGTGGGAAGTGATCATGTTTTTGCCTTTCTTTATATCCCCAGCTCTCAAATATTAAATACTTAATAAATGTTTCTTGACTAATTTTCCCATTTCTGTTGGCTCTGTGATTAGACAAATGGTTTCATCCCTTATTTGCTCTTTGTGATGGTCCTTCATGTCGTGTTTGTTGAGAAGTTCTTATATCCAAGGAAGTAAATTTTGTTTTGTGCTGATAAACCAATACTTGATGAGGCAGACAGATACAATTCTAGTCCTTTACAACTATTAATATAAGAGAGGGAAGGAGTAAGTACCAGCCTTGGCCATTCTCCAACTTCCCTCAAGCCTGGCAGCTACGTGATACTGCTGCCACTGCTATCCACGTGTTTTCAGTGAATAGAGACTGAGTGAGGAAGTTCAAATCTAACTTGAGTTCAAATCTAACCTCAGACATTTACCAGCTGTGGGATCTTGGCAAGTCACTTCGCCTCTCCCTCCTTCAGTTTCTTGAGTCCCAAAGCCCACCGGTACTTGAATCTCTCCTCTTGGTGGAGATCAATGCCCCGAAGAAGAGAAGAATTGGCCAGAGCCAGAGAAAAGAAACCCGAGGCATTTCTATGGAGCTCTCTAAGGCTTTCCAGTGGCTTCTGGCTCCCGTTTAGAAAGAGATGCTGGATAATACCAACCTCACAGCAGGTTGCTGAAGGAAAAGACTCTGGGAAGAAGCCATCAGGAGAAGAGCTGGTGGTCTCCATCATCTCTCTATCTGCCATTCCCGAGACTTGGGAAATTTCCCCTTGGGAGACCGGTGATTTTCTCTTGGTTAAGCTAAGGAGCCCTTTCCTTTCTTCCTCTCTCCCTTCGTTCTTTTTCCCCTTCCTCCCTCACTTCTTCTCTCCCTTCTTTCCTTCCTGCAGGAAGAAACTTTAGTGTATCTTGAAGAAGAGTCAGCCAGACTGCAGAGCTATTTAGACCTGCAGTCACATTTAGACTACACATGTGGACAGATGTATCTTACATCAAGAATAAGACGATTTTTGTTTTCCTTAATGACACTGACTTCCAATACCTGGGACTTCTCCCCCATCCACGCGTCTATCACTCCTGATACTCGGCTACCATGGAGTCAGAAGCCCAGCTCCTTTCTCCTTAGTCTCCAGCTCTCTAAAATGAAGATGACCATACTTGCAGTACTGCCTCAGAGAGGTGTTTGAGGAAAGTAAACTTTAAAGTATAATTTCCTTTTATGACTTCAGAGATGGTCTAATGTCTAACTTCAACCAAAATAAAGACCCATCACCATAGTTCAGCTTGTTGCTGGATCTCTGAGCACTTTACTGTTCTCTATGGTTACTGTGGATCTACTTTGTGTGTGTGTGTGTGTGTGTGTGTGTGTGTGTGTGTGTAGAGGAATTGCATGTGTTTAACATATATTGGATTACTTCCTGTCAGGAGGGGAGTGAGGAAAGGGAGGGAGAAGAATTTGGAACACGGGGATGAATGCTAAAAACTATCTTTGTATATATTTTGAAAATAAAAAAGCTGTAATTAATGGGAAAAAAGAAAAGCTACATTTTCACACACATCCTATATGTATTGGTGCTGTTACCTCCATTTAGACTATAAGCCCCTTGAAAGCAGGGAAAGTTTCAAGTTTTTGCTTTGGTATTCTTAGCTCTTCCCACAGGACTTGGAAGATGAATGCTTGCTGATTAGTCTTTGCTCAATAAGCCTGCAAGTTTACATTCAGACTTTCCACTTTGGAAAGACCTTTCAGAGTCTGCAATCTGTTGGGATAGGCTTAAAAAGTTCAGGGTTGATCAACTGGGAAATGGCTGAATAAGTTATGGTATACGAATGTAATGGGATGCTAATGTTCTATAAGAAATGATGAAGAGACTGATTTCAGAAAAGCCTGAAAAGACTTACAAGAAGAACTGATGTTAAGTGAAGTGAGCAGAACCAAGAGAACATTGTACACAACAACAACCAGATTGTGTGATGATCAACTATGATGGTCTTGGCTCTTTAGTTGTGATGGAGAGATCTGCATCCAAAGAGAGAACTATGGAGACTGAATGTGGAGCAAAACATAATATTTTTACCTTTTTGTTGCTGTTTGCTTGTTTGTTTGCTTTTTTTTTCTTGTGCTTTTCCCCCCTTTTGATCTGATTTTTCTTCTACAGCAAGACAAATATGGAAATATGTTTAGAAGAATTGCATGTTATCAGATTGCTTGCTGTCTTTAGGAGGAGGAATGGGGCAAAGAAGAAGAAAAAATTGGAACCCAAGATTTTGCAAAGGTAAATGTTGAAAACCATCTGCACAAGCATGATATTTGTGGAAATATATATAAAAGGCTTGCACATGTTTAACATATATTGGATTACTTGCCATCTTAGTGGAAGAGGTAGGGGGAAGGGAGGAAAAACCTTAGAACACAAGATTTTGTAAGAGTGAATGTTGAAAATTATCCATATATGCATTTTGAAAATAAGAAGCTTTAATTTAAAAAAGAATCAAAAAGAAAAAGAAAGAAAACTCTCTGCACATATGTGGAAAAATAAAATACTATCAATAAAAAATTTAATTTAATTTTTAAAAAGTTCTGCATTACTGCCATACCTCAATGAGGCATCTAAAGATTATAGTCTTTTGGTATTACAACCTTTTAAAAGTTCAAGATCAAATTGATTTTTTTTTCTAATTTAAACAGTCTTATTTATGGAAAAGGTGGGAATTAAGACAACTGTCATTGTGTACTACACTATAGAACTTCCTCCAAGTTGACTGATGGGAAAATTTAATGTGAGCCCTTACTGAAACTATCATTAATTTTATTCCTCATGTAGAACAAGTACATTTAGCCTTTAATCTTGAATTCAGAACAGACTTCCTATCTCTCTGATCCTTATGACTTGAACTGAGGAATCAGAAGTGTCCACTGAATTCATAGAAAGGTTTCAGCCAGGTATGCCCCCAATTTGAATTTTTATTTTAACTCTTTTATACTTAGATTCAATTGTTCAATCATTTTTTTCAGTTGTTTCTGACTCTTTATCACCCCATTTGGGGTTTTCTTGGTGGAGATTCTGAAAAAGTTTGCCATTTCCTTCTCTAGCTCATTTTATACGTAAGTTAAATAAGGTAACCAGGGTTAAGTTACTTGCCCAGTATCTTACAGCTAGTAAATGCGTGCTGTCAGATTTGAACTCAGGAAGAGTCTTCCTGACTCCAGATTCAGCATTCCCTATCCCTGGTACCATCTAGCTGCCCAATGAATGCTTAAACTCATCTTTAAGAAAAAACATTGTTGGAAATCATCTTTACATTTAAGGGTTCTGATAAAGGTCTCATCTCTAAAATATATAGAGAATTGTCTCATATTTATAAAAATTCAAGCCATTCTCCAATCAATAAATGGTCAAAGGATATGAACAGACAATTTTCAGAGGATGAAATTAAAACTATTTATAGTCATATGAAAAGGTGCTCCAAATCACTATTGATCAGAGAAATGCAAATCAAGACAACCCTGAGATACCACTTCACACCTGTCAGATTGGCTAAAATGACAGGAAAAGTTAATGATGAATGTTGGAGGGGTTGTGGGAGGGCTGGGACACTGATGCATTGTTGGTGGAGCTGTGAACGGATACAGCCATTCTGGAGAACAATTTGGAGCTATGCTCAAAAAGTTATCAAACTGTGCATACCCTTTGACCCAGCAGCATTTCTATTGGGCTTATATCCCAAAGAAATCATAAAGGAAGGAAAAGGCCCCACATGTGCAAGAATGTTTGTGGCAGCCCTTTTTGTAGTGGCTAGAAACTGGAAATTGAATAGATGCCCTTCAATTGGAGAATGGCTGAATAAATTATGGTATATGAATGTTATGGAATATTATTGTTCTGTAAGAAATGACCAGCAAGATGATTTCAGAGAGGCCTGGAGAGACTTACATGAACTGATGCTGAGTGAAATGAGCAGAACCAGGAGATCATTATACACGGCAACAACAGTACTATATGACGATCAATTCTGATGGACATGGCTCTCTTCAACAATGAAATGTTTCAAACCACCTCCAATTGTTCACTGAAGAAAGCCATATACACCCAGAGAGAGGGATGTGAAATGTGGACCACAACATAACATTCTCATTCTCCTTGATTGATGTTTGCTTACATTGTGTTTCCTTTATCTGATATATCGTTTGTGTAGATAAGATTTTTCTTGCACACCAATGATAAGTTTGGAAATATGTATACATATATTCGATTTGCCAATATTTTAACATAATTAACATGTAGTGGATATCCTGCCATCTAGGGGAGGGGTGGGGAGTTGGGGGGAAAAATTTGTAACGGAAAGCTATGTAAGGGTTATTGTTGAAGAATTACCCACACATATGTTATGCAAATAAAATAAAAATTAAAAAAAATAAAAATAAAAATAAAAAAAAAGAAAAAGAAAAAAAAAAGAAAAAAGAAAAAACATTGTCCAGTTATTGACTAACTTTTTCTTGCTGAGCAAATATAGGAGGTAATTTGAATTAAAAATTAGCAATACAAGAGAAGTCCTGAGAGATTAGCATTTTATTTTTCTTTATTTGTAAAGCTAGTATATTAACTTTAAAGTCAGAGGACTTGGATTCAAATTATACTTCTGACACTCTGACCCGTAGCAAATAATTTCACTTAATTTCCCTGGCCCTCTAATGTTCCTTTTACCTTGAAATCTATGATTCTTTGATGAAAAGAAAGAATTCATTCTCTTCACCCACGATTTATGTGATGGTTGAAAAGTAAATGCTCACCTAGGAGCATAATATTGTTTGAATGGACTTGGATCAATTTATGTATATTTGAGCTCTAAGCCAAATTAGGAGTAGAAGATGAAAAGAGAAAAAATTAGATTTAATGGATTGAATATCTTCCTAACAATCAGTGCTGTCTAAAATTGGAAGGAGGTAGTGGATTCTCCTTCATTGCAGGTTTTCAAGCAAAGACTGAATGAGTTGTAGGGAGCACTATTTTCATGTATGGGTTGTACCATATATGACTTCTAAAATCTTGAAATTTTATGATCCTGATATCATAATATGGCTAACAATTTAAGTTGTTTTTCTTAAAAAGAAAAATATATATTCACAACTATCTAGAGGGATTATAAACAGTTTTTAATATGCAACTAGAATAAACAAGAAAAAGATTGGCATGGGTACTTTAATATATAAGCAACATTGAATTTTTTAAAAAGCAATCAAAATATTCAGCAGTCTTAAAAAGGTTATGATTTTCATATTCAGTGACTGTGAAGATTAAAGTACATCAATTCTTGTTTCTTCAGAAGGAATTTGCCTCATTCTTTTGAATATTAATGAAATATTCTAAAGGGAGAATACATCAAGAGAGGCTACGGTTAGATTCTTTTGACATCTTGTTTTCCAGGATAATTTAAATGTCTTCTGATTAAAAGTTTCTGAAAAAAAAAAGTGGCTCATTTTTCCAGCCTATTTCTTAGCTTTAAACTTCATGCTAAAGTTAGGTTCTGCTTCTAAAGTCAAGGGAGCACTGCCCCAAACTTCAGATTTTTAATGCTGCTATTTTCAGAGTTAGTTCTGGGGGTCTGTAATTTCAATTCTTTCAAAGTAGTGTAATCTTAGCAAAGGTGGGCTCACTGCAAGCACAAGTGTTGGAGCTACTCTTGGTTCTGGAATTGTGAGCAGGGCTCCTGTTCCTATGTGGCTGCAAATATTAAGGCTCCTCTTTGTTCTGGGACTTCAGTCCAGAATTAGCTTTTTCTTACTATTGAAGAAATTAGCTCTTTTCCCTCCCCCCACCTCACTTCATAACCATTTATTTCGACTTGGTGAGATCTTTGCTCCTGGAGGAAGCAACTTGGGTTGTTTAAAAAAAATAGCTCTTACATGCTAGTTCTCAAAAAAGCAATAGCCATGAGTAGAGCCAAGATGGGCTTAATTTTGACAATTGACTCACTACATTTGATTCTCTAATTTTGCCAATTTTGTTTCCTAATTTTGAATTTCTGTTTTTGACTCCCTACTTTTAATTTTTGCTATTTGACTCTTTAATTTTGACTCTTCAATTTTAACTAAATTTGACAATATGACTACATAATTTTGACTCTCTAATTTTCACAAACTTTTTAAATTTTGACTCACTGAGTTCTTGATTTTGATTCTTTAATTTTTGACAATCTATCTCCCTAGTTTTGACTCCCTAATTTTGACAATTTGACTCCCTTGATGTCAAGGTCATCTACTACATCCTGGGCCATTGCTAATCATTCCGACTCTTGTATTTGGACTATGGGCTTTGATGATTCTGGAAGAGAAAGTGAAGCTGACAACTCTTTACTTAAATCCAATTCAGGTGGAAGTCAAGACCACTCAGTGATTTTAAAAAATGAAGGACAAATAACAATCTTTCTCAGGTCATCCTGAATCATAGAATCACAGAAATAGAGAGCAGAAAAGAACCTCATTGACCATTTTGTTCAACCCATACACAAAAGATATCTCCATAATTATATATCGAAGAAATGATGGCCCAGCTTCTGCTGAAGACCTTTAAGGAGGGGAAAAGCATTGCTTATTGACACAAGAAATTCCACTTTTGGATAGTTCTAATTGTTAAAATTTTTCCCCCCAACAGGAAGTCTAAATCAGTCTTTTTTCAACTTCCTCCTTTGTCTCTTGGCTCTGTCCTATGGGACAAATGGTCAAGTTAATTCAACAGGCATTATTAAGTGCTTACTAAATACTAGCCACTATGCTAAATC
>JAJPUD010022335.1:0-21600 GCA_023553655.1 Myrmecobius fasciatus | reverse complement strand
TTTTTTTTGTTTTCCTAGCACTTAATAAATTGCTGGTTGGCTGATTTTTTGTTCCTGTAAACAGTAGGGAACCACTGGATTTTATTGACTATGGGGATGACATGATTTTGGAGGATCATTGACAGCTCTTTGGAGGAGATACTAGATTAGGGAGAGAGGCTGGAAATAGAGTAACTAAGCAACAGGCTCTGGCAGTGGTCCAAGAATAAGATGATGATCTGCACCAGGATGGTGACACTTCGAGAGGAAACAAGGAGGTACATTAGAGATTCTGATTAGACATGAGATAGGTGGGCAATCGAGTGGAGATTAGAGGATGACCTTACCTAGGTTGTGAGCCTGGGAGTCTAGAGACATGGTTTATCTTTTGGATGCTGATCCTTACCAGCTATGTAGCCTTAGGCTGGTCATTCTCTTTCTCTCAGCCTTAGTTTCACCATTTTTTTTTAAAAATAAAGGGCTGCACTAAATGAATCCTGAAATCCCTATCAGTTCTAACATTTTTTTAGTGAATGATAAGGAAGAGAGCAGCATAAGACATGATCTGAAACCTGTGGTGTTCCACAGTCGGGGGCCTTCTAGTGGGCAGAGTAAATATCAGAGGCAATAGGCAGGAAATAAGGGAGAGAAGTGATTAAGAGATACCCCTCCGATTTTTGCTATGATTGAGTCTCTGCAGGGGGGGTTAGGGGGATCTCTGAGACCAGGGGAACTGAGCAAATACAATCTGCAGGTGCATACTCCCTCCCATTGTTCTATGTCTTGCCAAAATCAGCAGCAAGCCAGATATGTGCCAGATTGTCAAAAATGTATTGTTTGGCAGTCATGCATGGAGAAGAATGAAAGAGGTGGAGAAATCCATGGACAAAATAGGAGAGGACCCATAACAAATTTAATTTAATTTTTTAATGAATAAAAATGTAATTTCTCTCCTCATCTCCCCACATTGGGAGGATATTTTTGGGACAAATCTGATAGTAAAATAGAAGAGAAGATATATTTCAGGACAGCTTTGAGTTGGGGGCACATATATATACTGGAAAATAGGCACATCCCTCCACCACAGGTACTACTGGGGGAAAAAAGTAAATAAAAAATACTCAACAGAGGAAAATTTAAACTTGCTAAAACAGATAAACGAGGTGCTGATTATATTCATCACAAATGTGTTCTTTACTTCACCAAAAACATCCCTTTAAGGGTTTCTTCAAATGGCTAGCTCTTCCCTTGTATTAAATGTTTTTAGATTCTTAAAAAAACTGATGAGAGGAAGGCTGATTAAACCTGAGAAATTGAAGGGCTGAGAAGCCACCTGGGAGGAAAAGTATCTCAAAGCAAGAGTTAAAGGTGAACTGAACACCACTTGATAAGGATTGGGGCCCAATTTTTTTCAAGAGCATTGAATTGCCTTCCTGCTTATTAAATATGGAGCTTGACAACATGGGTGAGTCTAGAATAAGAAAAATACAAGGAGGCCCATATGATAGGAGGCAATTGCTCCATTTATGATAGAATCTCAGCACGTCTGAGATGGCATATGGGAGAGGGATCCGATTTGTTCTGCTCGGCCTCAGATGGGGCTGTAATAAGAGCAATAGGTGGGAGTGTCAGAAAAGCAGAGCGTCCCAACTTAAGGGGAAATGCTGACAATTAAGGGACAGAGAAAATGAGCTGCCTCCCCAGCAGTGCCTTTTTTGGTTTAATTGGGTTTCTTCAAGTAGCAGCTGGGTGATCACTTGCTTGTTGGAGAAGTTGTAGGCTGGCAGCCTCAGTGAAGGTCCACATGGCTCCAGAAAGCCTGCAAGAGACTTTACTCCACCTTTCTTCCACATGAATGACACATCTGTAAAACAGGGTGGTAATATCTGCCCTACCTCCAATTTTCCTTCTTTTCTTCCTAACATGGAAGGCTCTTCTCAAACCAGTTCCACTTTACCGCTTTCACTTTTTCACTATTTCTATAGCATCTATTCCCCCTTCTGGACCAGCAGGCTAGTCCCCTCGCCCTCTGGCTCTCTGTCTTTGTCTGTGTCTGTCTCTCTATCTCTATCTCTCTTTCTTTTTCTCCTCTTTCTCTCTCCCTCCCTCCTTCCTTTCCTCCCCCCTCACTGTCTCTCTCTCCACTCTCTCTTTTTCTTCTCTCTCCCTCTCTCTCCTTTTTCTTCTCTCTTTCTTATCTATCTCTCTTTTCTTCTCTCTCTCTTTCCCCCTTCTCTTTTCTCTCTCTCTTTCTTTCTCCCTCTTCCCCTCCCCCTCTTCCCCTCTTTTCCCCTCTCCTCTTTTCTCTGAATCTCTCATATTTACCACATACATTTCTATCCAAATTTCTACTGTTGTTCAGACTACATTGCTTTGAAAGCCTTTTTTGTCCTCAACTTCTCCAGGTCAAGTCCTACCCCTCCCAAGATGCCTTGCCTTACTTCTCTGTGGCAAGGCAATCATAGGGTCATAACATTTAGGAGCATAAATTTAGAGGTTGTTTAGTTCAATTTCCTCATTTTATAAATAAGAAAACTAAGGCTAGGAGAGTTTGAGTCATTTGTTCAAGGTCACAAAGGTAGTTTATAGTGGGAATGAGATTCATACTCAAATCCTGTATCTACAAAGCCAGCCCTCTCTACATTTTATCAGAGCTAAAAGGAATCACTTGGTTTCTGAGTCTAGCTTTTCTAATCTGCAATATAGGGATAAAGTACTATATAAATGTCAGCTACTATTATTGACTTATCTAAAGCCATACACATTATAAGTCACAGAAGTGTGATTTTTAACCTAGATATCTTGATTACATCCTTTCCACTAGGCCCTATTTATAATCTTTATTTTGTTTATAGTCCTCACTAATTAGAATGTGTATTTTGGTGTGAAATTATGTTCTGTTCTACATTATTATATAACTTTTTATGTGTACTAATCTTATTTCCTCAACTAGCTTGAAAGCTCTGAAGACAGGGATGGTAGTTTTGATTTTAGGAGACAATGAAGTATAGTGGAAAGAATACTTATCTTGGAACCAGATCTGAGTTTAAGACTCACATTTCACACTTACTAGCTGTTTCATTGTGGGAGTTTTCACCTCTGTAAAATGGGGATAATAATACATGCTCTATTTGTCTCATAAGATTGTTAGGAGGAAACTGCTTTATAAACTTGAAAGCCTCATATAAATGTTTGTAATTATTATCATTAATGAAAATAAATAACTGGTGTACCCAAACCTCAAAGCTTTGCCTCTGAATGTACTCTATTTCTTTAGTCTTCCCCCAGAAAGCAGGTGATAAGAAACTAATGTCATTGTTTTTCTAGTTCTTGCATGATCTGTGAGAGTTAACTTAATATTAATGATCTTGACTAAGGCAAGAAAACTTCAGGTAATCAATACCAATCTTTTGCAGTCTGTTTTTTTCAATTTGCTTTGTCAGAATGTGAAATCAGAATAGCAAGAGATGCTGATTTAATTTTCCTTTAATTAAAATTATGAAGTAATTACAAATTCCCATTTTATAGAAGAGGGCCCTTGACTAAGAGGAAAGTGCATGTAGTATAAATGTCTCCAAACTAATCTTGGCTTCTACTGCTGGCTCTGGCCCTAACTAGCTGTGTAATCTTTTGCAAGCTACTTTGCCACTTGGATGAGTTTTAGGTTGTCATCTGCAAAACAGCTATTAATAATAGCTGCTTTATACACCTCAGAGAGATGATGAGAACCTTTAAGAGATGGAATAAAAGATCGCAGATTTTAAGGCAGAAGTAGCACTAAATATTATTTAATCCAAATCTCTCATTTTATAGATGAGAAAATTGAAACCCAAGAAAGGTAAGCTATTATTCATTTTTATAAAGCAAGGGCTTGAACCTCAGTTCTACAATTCCAAAGTCAACGTGTTGGTTACTATACCATTTCTTATTTGGTTATATCCTATGATCCTGCAGACTTTATGGGGGCACAAGTTCAATATGTGTGAAGCTATTGTGATTTTATACCCATTTTTTTTTGGTTTGTAAATCGAGACAGATTTACAGTCAATGAGTATAAAAATTATGAGAAAGGTAGATTTTGCTGTAACAGAGTGAAAACCTTCCCAACAATTAGAACTTTCTGAAGGTGGAATGGTCTACTTCAGGTGATATTTTCATCACTGGAAATCTTCAAACAACAGAGTGTTGGATCTAGCTGAAATCGACTGCCAAAGTCAATTGGTAAAATTTTCAGTGTGACCGTTTACACTTTGGAAATCAGCAATTGCTACAAATTGGGACTTCATTTACTGTTTTTCTGATTGTCTGGACTTAAGAAAGTTGATGATAAAATGTTAATAATGAAGATTAAACTTAAAAATGTATCTTCTTATTTTTTTTGAGACCCGATTATTAAACATTAACCAGAACACCAGTGAAGCTTCAGGCAGAAGCTGGATCGTAATTTTTCAGGAATGTTGTAGACAAGATCTTGATCATCCTTAAACTATATAGTGTCTAAACTCCCTTTTACCTCAGATCATGAATTTATGAAGATCTTTGAAAATTACTATATTAGCATAAAGTATTACAACTATCGTTTTTTATTATTTGTTCTTCTATATTTATTTTTTATTAAAGCTTTTTATTTTCAAAACATATGCATAGGTAATTTTTCAACATTGACCCTTGCAAAGCTTTCTGTTACAAATTTTTCCCTCCTACCCCCACCCTCTCCCCCAGATGGCAGGAAGTCCAACACATGTTAACTATGTTAAAATATTAGACAGATCAAATATGTGTATATTTATTTATACAGTTATCTTGCTGTACAGGAAAAAAAACCTGAGAAGGAAAACATAATGCAAGCAAACATCAATAGAGAGTGTGAAAATGCTATGTTGTAATCCAGACTCAGATCCCACAGGCCTCTCCCTGGGTGTATATGGCTTTCTTCATCACTGAACAACTGGAACTGGTTTGAAACATCTCATTGTTGAAGAGAGCCATGTCCTTTAGAATTGATCATCATAAAGTTTTGTTGTTACAGTGTATAATGATCTCCTGGTTCTGCTCATTTCACTCAGCATCAGTTCATGCAAGTCTCTCCAGGCCTCTCTGAAATCAGCCTGCTGGTCATTTCTTACAGAGCAATAATATTCCATGACAGTCATATACCATAATTTATTCAGCCACTCTCCAATTGATGGGCATCTACTCAGTTTCCAGTTTCTAGCCACTACAAAAAGGGCTGCCACAAACATTCTTGTACATGTGGGGCCCTTTCCTTCCTCTAAGATCTCTTTGGGATATAAGCCCAATAGAAACACTGCTGGGTCAAAGGGTATGCACAGTTTGATAAATTTTTGAGCATAGTTCCAAATTGTTCTCCAGAATAGTTGGATCCGTTCACAGTTCCACCAACAATGTATCAGTGTCCCAGTTTTCCCACATTCCCTCCAATATTCGTCATTATCTTTTCCTGTCATCTTAGCCAATCTGTCAGGTGTGTAGTGGTATCTCAGAGTTGTCTTAATTTGCATTTCTCTGATCAATAGTGATTTGGAGCACCTTTTCATATGACTAGAAATAGTTTTAATTTCATCATCTGAAAATTGTCTGTTCATATCCTTTGACCATTTATCGATTGGAGAATGGCTTGAATTCTTATAAATATGAGTCAATTCTCTATATATTTTAGAAATGAGGCCTTTATCAGAACCATTAAATGTAAAGATGATTTCCCAATTTGATGCTTACCTCCTAATCTTGTCTGCATTATTTTTGTTTGTACAAAAACTTTTTAAGTTAATATAGTCAAAATTATCTATTTGGTGTTCAATTAAGAGTACCAGTTCTTCTCTGGACACAAATTCCATCCTTCTCCACAGGTCTGAGAAGTAAACTATCCTATGTTCTTCTTATTTGCTTATAATATCACTCTTTATATCTAAATCATGAACCCATTTAGATCTTATCTTGGTATGTGGTGTTAGGTGTGGGTCAAGCCCTAATTTCTTCCACACTAGTTTCCAATTTTCCCAGCAGTTTTTGCCAAATAGTGAGTACTTATCCCCAAAGCTGGGTTCTTTGGGTTTATCAAACACTAAATTGCTATAGTTACTGACTAGTTTGTTCTGTAATCCTATCCTATTCCACTGATCGACTACTCTATTTCTTAGCCAAATGGTTTTGATGACCGCTGCTTTTTAATATAGTTTTAAATCTGGCACAGCTAGGCCACCCTCATTGGCCTTTTTTCTTTTCATTAATTCCCTTGAAATTCTTGACCTTTTGTTCTTCCAAATGAACTTTGCTACTATTTTTTCTAGATCTGTAAAATAATTTCTTGGGAGTTTGATTGGTATGGCACTAAATAAGTAAATTAGTTTGGGTAGTACTGTCATTTTTATTATATTCGCTCGGCCTACCCATGAGCACTTGATGTTTTTCCAACTGATTAGATCTGACTTTATTTGTGTGGAAAGTGTTTTGTAGTTTAGTTCATATAGTTCATGACTGTTCTTTGGCAGAGAAATTCCCAAATAAGTATTACAACTATTAAAGGCAGTATGGATAGCAGATAGAATGCTCATCTCTAGATTTGCCTTAAGTAAGACACTTAACTTCTATGTATACTGGGGACTCTCTATGATCTGAGGAAGCCAAGAAAGGACTTAGAGTTTCCTATCCTGAGACAGTCTGGTGGTACAGTAGTTAGAGCACTATAATAGTGTCAAATTCAAATAGAAATGAACCATGAAACTGTACATAAGGACCCCTGTTGGCTGCACATTGACTTAGAAAACCACACATTAATATTATCCATATTTAATTGTATTTTTATTTATTTTGTTAAATATTTCCCAATTATATTTTAATCTGTTCAGGCCACACTTTGAGCTGTTTCATGCCACATTACTATTATCCAGGCCTGCTTGACATCTTTGGATCACTGGACCATGAGGAAAACTTGAGTTTAATATCATCCTCAAAATTATTTTTCAAAAATATATTTTATTTTTTTTATTTAAGGTCATATGGGTACATTCATTTTTTCCAAAAGCATTTTATTTTTCCAAATACATGTATTTTCAACATTCATTTTTGTAAGACTTTGTATTCCAGATTTTTCTTCCTTACCTTTCCCCTCACCAAAACAGCAAGCAATTTGATATAGGTTAAATAATGTATATTCATTTTTTACATAGTTCCATATGAGTCATGCTGGGAAAAAAAAATCAGAACAAAAGGCGAAAACCATGAAAATAAGTAACGGAAGAAAAAAAGTTGAAAATAGTATGCTTTGATCTGCATTTAGTCTCCACAGTTCACTCTCTGGATGAGGATGGAATTTTCCATCCAAAGTTTAAAGGTCTCTTTTCTTTTTTTTTTCCTGTGAGGCAACTGAGGTTAAGTGACTTGCCTAAGGGCACAAAGTTAGTAAGTTAAGTGCCTGCCATTGGATTTGAACTGGCTTCAGGACCAGTGTGGTCTGTCTATTCACTGTGCCAGCTAGGTGGCATGGTTTCCATTAATATTCTCACTAGCTGTGGGGCTCTGGTGAAGTCACTTAATTACTATCTGCCTCAGTTTCCTCATCTGTAAAATGGAGGGCAGATGTGAAGATCAAATGAAATACTTGTAGAGCACTTTGCAAACTTTAAAGCTTTTTATTTACTCTAGCTTTGATGATGATGTTGATCATAAAACTCTTTAATATTTCTTCCTTTTATAACATAAGTTGAAGATCAAGGTATTAAGTAGTTACAGATATTATCTCTAAAATTTTAAAAAGGAACAGAACTAGAAAGCTTTAAAATTCTTTAAGATCTTCAAATGAAGATTATTTTGTTTGTTTTTCAAATAAACTTCTATAAAGTCAGGCATTTTGCTTACACAAAGGAGAAGCAACCTTACCTACCATGCTTTCAGAAAGCCAGGAAAAATCATTTTGAGGTTTTTTTTATTATCCTTTCTCGAATGATGCAGAAAACCACTAAGAAAACCACTCTGGGCCTCAATTTCCTTATTTGTAAAATGCGGATGGAATTGTAGTAGAAAAATCTGTTTTGTAAACCTTAAAATGTTTCATCAGCTGAACTGCTACTATTATTGTAATTTCCCTTTGTACTTGGAGTAGCATGAAGTTGACCTAATTTTAAAGTGTTGACAGTTTTACCAGGTTTCACTCATCAACCTCTATTCTCCCACGATCTTTGTGTCCTGTTTGTCAGCCCAGCCCAAAGGCAGAGAACACAAAATCCTTTTTCAGCCCTCTTTCATTCTATCTGGGAATCTTTCGAATTGTCTAGCCAGAACAATGCTCTGTCTAATTCAATTCAATTCAATTCAATTCATTAAAGACTTGGTAAGGGCTCTGAGAGAGGCAGCTTGTAGGGTGGAAAGGGTGCTGAAGCTTGAGTGAAAGGACTTGGATCCAATCCCAGCTCTGTCACCAGAAATAGATGTTAAACTACCCGACCTCAGTTTCCACATTTGTAAAATGAATTTGGAGGAGAGGGGAAGAGATTGGACTGAATGGTCTCTTAAATCTATGACCCTACATTCATGGCTTTTTGCTAATAGCAAACCTACCTAGGGGTAATTTCCGTAGGTATTCCTGTGGAAGACTTGGCCAAAGTCTCCTCCTTCACCACCCCCTGAATTTATTTGGGATTAGCCTTACATAGGTTAAGTAATTACTTATATTGGGTGGCTAGAGAGTCCTTAGGAAGGGGACTCCTTGACTTCAAATATAACCACCTGACTACAATCCAGGATCTCATAATAGACTCATCCCTTGGGGTGCAGAGATCCCTGGGAAGGAGAACCCATTCCAATTAAAAAAACCTTTAGGGGAGCAACTAGGTGGTGAAGTGGATGAAGCACCATTCCCAGAGAGCTGTATGTCCCAAAAGTCCTAGTGGAGTTTTAATCTGTTAAAGCTTGATTCTGGACTAAGACTTGGCCTTTTTAAGCTAAGGTCTTCCATAGATCTCAGTTTGATTGAGGTCATACTCATTCAGTAATTAAATAATTTCAGCAATTGAGGCAAAAAAAAATCTCCTCTTGCATCTAGTTAAAAGAAAAACAAACTATACAAATAAATCTATTAGCGATGCCTGCACAGTGCAATGTATTAAACTTGTGGATGGGTTCCCTCTTTCTGGACTCCACTGCCTATTCTCATGGGCATCTCCATTCCACTTCCAAGGGTCAGCTAATCACTCTGAAAAGCCAAGGTATGGGTCAAACAGTTATAGCTTATATTCATATACTTTATACTTTTATAAAGTGCTTTCTTCAAAATAACAATACCATGAAATCGATAACAAGAAGCAACGTAGTATAATGCATAGCAGGTAGGACTTAAAAGTAGTTGTAGGTCATTGAACATCTGAATGCAAGTTTCTTTCTCTGAGATTAGGCTAAGGTTAATACCCAACTCACCTGATTGTTAAGAAGCATAATGTGTAAAGGGCTTTGCTATCCTATATCTACATAAATTACAGCTATTATAATACAAGTATCATTATCATTTTATGATGTTGACATAGATTAAGACAAAGTCATTTGCCCATAGTTCTATAACTAGTAAGGGAAAGAACTTGGACTCTGGTCCCACTCTATCATACTGACTCTCAGATGAAAGCTTCTCTCCTATTTCCAAGGCAGGATCTCTGGAATAAGGCTCCCATATCATGGCTTTTCAGAGTGATTAGTTGACTTTTGGAAGTTGGATGGTGATGCCCATGAGAATAGGCAGTGGAGTCCAGAAGAAGGAGTCCCAGCCACTCATTCCACGTATTGGGTTGTGCATACATTGCTAATAGCTTTATTTATTTATTTAGATTTTTTTGGACTAGGTAAAAGAGGGATTTTTTGTCTCAGTTGCTACTTACCCTTACTCACTGAATGGATGTGACCTCACTTGTTAGCTTAAAAAGGCCACGTCTCCCACTGCATCCAGGGCCATTTCCAATCTTGATCTATCTCTGGCCACTGGACCCAGATGACTCCAGAGGGGAAAGCGAGGTAGGTGACCTTGCCCAGCCTCCCTCACTTAAATCCAATTCACTTGCATGTCATGTATCACCTCCCTGACGTCATGGCCCTCTTTGAGAACAAAGGACAAACAACAACAGTAGTCACATAAACTCATCTCCAACAGGCATAATATAGCAGAACTCCCTTACCAGGAATTAACAGACTTTGGTTATGGTCCTGATTCTGTGAGTCTTTGCATCACCTTCAGCAAGTCTTTTGACCTTTCTGAGATTCATCTTTAAAATGGGAATAATTTCTGCCCTACCTATATGGCAGGGGTGTTTATTTTAGGGGTGGGGGCAGATTTGTAATTTCACAGGAAGGAGAATTCCTCTACCAATGTAGATGTCATAGGCAAGGCAACAAGCATTTATTAAACCTTACAATTTTCACTTAAATCCAATACACTTGCATGATATAGCATCACCACTCTGATGTCATGGTCTCTTGGAGACTGATGGACAAAGCAAAAAGAAGGACAGTCCCTGCTTTCAAGGACCTTGCATTCTAACAGGGGAAGCAATACACAATTGGGAGCTTAAAAGCTGGGGGAGTGAAGAACAAGGTACCATGCAGGTGCACACTATCAAAGTCTGGAAAATCATAAACAGAGCCTGGGAATAAAAGGAGACTGGGATGGATGTCACTCCAAAATGGAGACCCTGGGATGAACTCACCAATGGGAGAAGGGGGTCAACATGGCAGAGGGATGTTCCAGGATAGTCTTTAGGTGCTAAAAGAAGTTTTGGAATAACATGCACCAAGGGTCAGAAGTAAAGCCCAGAGGAGAATGAGATGGGTTATCTGGGGGCACTGAAAAGGTAAATGACTTTCCCAGGATTACACAATCAGCTGGACATTCACAACTTATTATCTTTTTAATATTTAATTTTTTATTTTCCCAATTAAATGTAAAACATTTTTTCACATTGTTTTTAAAACATTGACTTCCATATTCTCTCCTTTCCTTCACTCTCACCCCTCATTAAGAAGACATATGTAAAGTTATACGAAACATTTCCATAAAAAGTCATTATAACTTTTTATCTTAAGGAGTTGCTCAGGTCATTGAAAAGTCAAGTGACTTGTTTAGGGTCTGTCAAGAATTGAATCCAATTCTTTATGACTCCAAGCCCCGCATTCACTAGATTTTGGTACTTCTCTGGTCACTGAGCAGTTTTTCATTTATCTCTCATAGCAAAGGATGGAAGCAGATTCCACTCTTCACTTGTTTCTTTCTGAAAAGTCTATCCACAAAGAACTGAAACTTGAATGGACGGCACCACCCTTAAAGGGTCTAGACTCTAAGGTGAGTCATCCCATGAGGTACAATGAATAGTCTGGCATTCCAGAAAATGATGAATGGGTTCTGTATGGACCAACTAGGAAAGGATTTAGAGATATATGTGTGTGTGCATGTGTGGGTGTGTGTCCATCTGTCTTCCATCCCATGTACATTATGAATGGAAAAATAAATTAAAAGAAAAACTAATTTCAACCATAAATGACAAATACAAAAAGGAATACATTTAATTAGTACCAAGCAAGAAGTCTGAAGCAGGGATTAACAATTATTTATTTTTGGGAAGCTGTGATTTGCTTCTTCATGTATACTTCCCAGCCTGTAGCAATTAATGATGGTTAATATATGATTTGTTAGTTCTGAAGAAATCTCAACACAATGTACAATTACCACTGACAGTCTAATACTTAATGTTGTGGAGCTGATGGAGCTGGGGCCACAGCTGGAGAATTAGGGTATGTCTTTCTGCATTTACTGTTATAATTATAGCAACCTAAGGAGCATTATAGTGTTATTTGCATATGAAAAGTTGCTAAGAGGGAAACAAGATTTAAATATTTTCTTTTTTTCTATATATTTTTCTCTGCCTACCCCTCCCCTTCTTTTTATAAAATATGGAGACCAGATATTCCCCCTGGGTGTTACTACCTTTGAGAGTTTGCTGAAGACACAAATAAAATCATAGTAAGATTTAGAGATGACACAAGGAATTTTAGAGATTATCTAATCTAACCACTTCACTTTTTCATAGATGAGGTGAATGCCCAGAAACATTGATATTTGCCCAATATTATACAGGTAGTAAGTGGCAGGTCCTCTAATTCTAAATTGAGCCCTCTCCATTGTCACTTAGTTTATAAATGCAGATATTAGAGAATGGATTGCTAATAATTCTTCTATGGGACAGATGGATGTGAATTCTCTAGATCCTACATGTGCTGTAACATCTAGCACATAGGATACACTCACAAAGTTCTTTTTAAAGTAATGTCAAAGGTGAAATAATAGTATGACCTTAAGGTAATGAGAATGATTTTGTTAAATATATTGGCACATATCCATTAAAATGAGTAAGGAGACCAAAAATAATCTCTTTGAGAGCAAAATTGGGTGCTGTAAGTTGTTTAGAATGATGGATTTGGAATCAGGAAGAATTGAGTTTAAATCCTACCCGAGACACTGTCAATGCAATCTTGAGTAAGTCACTTCAGTTTACTCATCTATAAAATGGGGGTAATAATAGCACCGACCTCATGGATTTGTTGTGTGATCAAATGAGAAAATATTTGTAAAGCACTTAGACTGGCACATTGTTGTTCACTTGTGTCCTAGCCACCTAGGACACTGTCTCCAGACTGACACTTAATAAATGATAGCTCCTGTTCCCTTCCCAATTTTCCTAATTCCTGTGTGACTCTGGACATTTTTTGGACCTCAGTGTATGAGTTGTGTGTGAAACTGGGGAGTTGGGCTAATCCCCTTCCAATTCTAGATTCTATTATCCCATGATTACATTGAACAGCTAAAAAAAAAAGCTGAAGATACTTCCAAAAAAAAGTCTCCAAATAGCTTTTCTTTAACACATATGTCATATTAGTTGTCTGTTGATTCTCTCTGCCCTGACCTTTCCTCTCATCCAGGTGACAGTTCAGGCCAGACCTTCAATATCATTTGCCTGAATTGTTGTAAAAGTCTCCTATCTGGGTATCCAGTTTCTCCCTTCCCCAGTCTTTCATGCCATCCATAAGGTCATATAGACCAGGCTTTACATAATCAAATAGAAAAAGCAAGGGACTTTCATCTATAAACAATCCACTGAATTTCGAGTATTACCCTGAATGGGTAATAAAAAAAGGGAAAATATTCAAGTTTTCTAGAGCCAAGCAACCTTCCTCTCCAGTGAGCCCCACCTCTAAAGGAGCTACATAATCATCCAACTTATTAAACTATCCTGGTACTAAGGTCCTTCCAAGAGGGGAAATGCATTCAGGATGGACAGAGCCTTCTCTTGGCTTATCTAGTGCACATGTCTCACAGGACTAGAAAAAAGACAAGGACCTAGTTTCTTTCTCTATATCCATTGTATCAAATCACTGACATAGAAATGTAGAAATAGGGGCCATAAAACCATGCCTAAGGGTCTCTGCAGACCACATATTGACTCAGAAAATTATATATTAATAGTATTTATAGTTTTCTGTATTATTTATTTTGTTCAATATTTCCCAGATACATTTTAATCATTTGGACAGCACTAGAGAGTGTTGTAGGCCAGATGTCAGCTGGCAGTATTTTAATGCCATTGCTGTACATCATGGTGTGGTTGTTTCTACTCCTGTAGTCTATCAACAGTTTTAATATGACCCAGAAATTTCTTTACTTGTTCAAATAACTTGGTATGGTCTGGGATTTTCTCTGTGAAGTCAAGAGGCTTGGTCCAGACACTTCTGTGGCTCGGCCATTGTTACTTCAAAGTGCTAGATTACATTCTTAACATTCCCATTTTTGCCCAGTAGGTTCTCTCTCTCCTACAACTGCTATTTCTGGGGCCATGTGGTTTCCTAAAGAGTTGCTCTCCAAAATTTTTGATCATATATCCTTATCAGTTATATTTTAAAATCAGTGTATCCCAAAATATGTTTACTTTTTTTTTATAAATTATACACATGTCGTATCGTACTAATAAAACATGTTGCACAAATTATACAAAAATGAAAACTAAAAAAGGATGCAACAGAGATGAAATATTTAGTCCTGGAGTCAATATAGAGATTCTGGAGTTGGGGAGTGGAATGCCTAGATCTATTTTGATAGTTGTATGGAAGAAAAATTGGAGAAGGGAGAGATGGGAGATAGGGATGCCAATTTGGAGGCTACTATAGAGGAGAGTTACTGAGAGTCTAAACAGATAAAGGGACATGATGTGAAAGAGATTGTGGAGATATAAATGACAAGATTTGACAAGCAATTATTCAAAAAGTGAAGAGAAAAAGTGTGAAGAGTCAACAGTGAGATTTTCAATCAGGCTGGCTGAAAGGGTGGCGGTATCCTTCACAGTATAAGGAAGTTCAGAAGAAGGGAGAATCTAGGAGAAATATAATGTAATGAGATTTAAGATGTCTGTCTTGGACTGCTGAAGTCACAAAGTGATTTGGGAGCAGGGTACAAGAAGGCTGAGAAAAGAAGGAATGGAAAATTTTGCCTGAATAGCTAGGGAAGATGCTTAGATACAATCATCCCTAAAAATTCAAAGTTCGGCACCCTAAGAGACCAGTAATAGAAAGGGTTGCTGTGGTGATAGCAGTGGGAATATTGAGCCACACTGAATGAAAAGGACACTATAGTGGGGGGAAGACAAGTCCATGACTGGTTGTTGCTGGGAGCATTGGATATGGCCCATTTTCCTTCTATCCCCCAAATTGGATGATCCTACACCTTGAGGTCATGTTGCAAGCCCCTTTGGGGTATGTGGCCCTGATTTTGGCAGTGTTAGGGATCAAGCCTAATTTTCTGATGAGGTTGTGCAATTGCACAGACTTCCCTTTAACCACCACGTTCAAAGTTTGTTGTCTGTCCCTTTGCTGCCTGTTTGTCCCTGCTCTTCCTTATTAAAGACTAAAGTAAAGGTGGCTCCTTGGTATTTAATATATCAAGGAAAGCCATTGGGTGGAGCACCTGAAAGGGCCTTATGGAGGACATAGACATGACAGGTGCACGGATGGATAAGAGGGTCTGGTTGGATTTTGTTCTGCATAGATTGAGGGAATTTCCACATTGGTGAGATCAAAGATCCACCCAAGTACTGAGTGTATTGTACTAGGCTTTGTTCTCCCCACCATGCTGCCTGTACAGTGGGGCTTTCAATGGGACTTCTATAAATAAGGCTTCAGGTACAAATGCACTCTGATGTTGTCATCCTCAGCCCTCTGTCACATGGATTAGCAGAGGCAGCCTCTGACGAGTCCCCAGTCACCTACAAAATTGTTCAGATTCCTTGATCTGGCATTCAAGACCCTCACAGCTTGGCTCAAACCTACCTTTTCCTAGTACTCTCCCTGAAATAGTTTGTACTTGCCAAGTTGGACTGTTTATAATTTCCTGAATATGTCCAAGATCCAGGAAAACCCCACAAAGAAAGGAAATGGTGGACAAGATTAAATTTATATACATATAGAAGTGTTCTTCTACTTTGGAAAGACCCCTCTTCTTCACTACCCAAAACTAATTGCTGCCAAATCCCTTCCCCATTTGTCTTTCATTCTGCAACCAGAAATAAAGCTAAAAATGCTTAAACACACTTCACTTTGTAACTATATTCCATCATCAATACTGACCAAACCCACACATGGCCTCACATTGCCTCAGCTCCTGGCCCAGGTTGAGCTGGTGGCTGAGCCTAGATCTTAGCTATTATTTTAATATATTCCAGCTGTCCGGCTAACCAATAGGCAGTGAAACCATGGAATGTAGAATAATTACACTACGAGAAACTCCAGAAAAAAATTTTCCCAATCCTTAGGCTTCGGCTGAGACCCACCCAGTGGCCCCACAGGCCAGGTCTGCACGAGATTTCCCGCAAATAGTAAGTAATCACCATCCTTCACACTTGCATTCCATTTCATATTTTCCAAAGTTATTTCACAGCTATTAGTTCATCGGTTTCTCACAACGCCCCAGAGAGATATCCAGGGGAACAATTCTTGTCCCCATTTTCATAGACGAATAAACTGAAGCCAGGAGAAGTGAAGTGTTTGGGCCAAGGTCACTTTGCTAAGCTAGTAGTAGAGCCAGAATTAGAATTTAGAACTTCTTATTCCCATGGAACAGCTCTTTCCATTTTTAATAAATACTTTTATATTAGCACTTATTAGCAAATCACATGCCTGTGTACAATCAAATCTACCAAGCATCTCTATGTTGATGATTCTCAAATCTGCTTTTTTTGCCCCATTCTCTGCTGACCTCCAATCTCATCATTCCAATTGCCTTTCAGACATCTCAAACTAGATGTCCAGTGGACATTTTATAGTCAATCTGTCCAAAACTTAAACCCTCCCAACTTCCTACCTTCCCCTATTATTATAGAGAGCAACACCATCTTCCCAAACCCTCAGGTTCACAACCTAGCAGTTATATTTAATTTCTCATTATTTGTCTCCCACTTCCCCTCAATCTGTTGTCAAGGCTTGCTCATTTCATCTTTGCAAAAGCTCTTGAATATACTTCCTTCTCTCTGACCTGTCATCATCTTTGTGGTTCAAGCTGCCATCATGTCGTGCCTGGACCATTGCTACAGCTTGCTGCTTTTCTCAAGTTCTTTCCCATTTATCCTCCATTCAGTCACAAAAGTGCTTTTCCTAAAATGCAGGTCTCACCATCTTACCCCTCTATTCAGTAAACTCCAATGGCTCCCTATCATCTATGAGATCAAATACAAAATCCTGTTTGACATTCAAAACCCTTCATAACCTAGTGCCCTCCCACATCTTCAGTATCCTTATACCTTATTGCCCGACATGTACTCTTTGATCCAGTGATACTGGCCTCCTGGCTGTTCCATGAACAAGGCACTCCATGTCTTTGCTTTTCTCTGGCAGGCACCTATCTCTAGAATTCTCTTCAGTCTCTGCTCTAACTACTTATCTCCTTGCTTTCTTTTAAGACTCAACTAAATCCTACTATTTTTTATTGAAAGTTTTTCCAAATTCTTCTTAATTCTAGTGCCTTCCCTCTATTAATTATTTCTTCTGTATATTTCCTACATATATATACATATTCCTATATATATTTCATATATACATGAAATAATTTCATATATATGAATATATGCATATTCATACATATATATTTTTGTATTTCTAATATATATATTCCTATTTATTCTGAATAAAGATTATTTGTACATATTTGTTTGCTTGTTATCTTCTTTATTAAATTGAAAACTCCTTGAGAGAAGGGACTATATTTTGCCTCTTTTTGTATTCCCACTGCTTAATACAGTACCTGCTACATAACATTTTTATAAATGTTTATTGATAAACTAATAATATCTTTTATGCTTTATAGTTTACTTTCCTCTTGATTATTCCATGATGTGACATGTATAAGGTAAGTCAGTTTCCTTCTTTAGCATCAGATTCCAAAGCATTGGATTTGGTGACAAAAAATTTGGATTTGAATCCTGGTGTTTCTACTTCCTGTCTATGTAATTCCAGGAAAGTCATTTTACCTTACCTGTCAGTGAAGAGTTTGGATTGGAGGACTGATCTTTGATGTTCCTTCTAGCACTACTAAATCCTTTGATTTCTGGGATAAAAAGAGTGATTGTCATAACAAAAATTTTATTTCTCAACTTTATGAGAACAAAGCTGTTTTTTCCCTGAGGATGATTGGATTCAGAAGTAAAATTCTGGGGACTCCCCAAATGTTCTTTTATTAGGATAGTTGCTTTAAAGACTGCTCAGTTAATAGACTTGGGAGGAATCAGTTATATTGAGCACTAGTTGTACTATATTCTCAGAGAGATACAAAAGAAATAGTATAAAAATATAAAAATGAGATTTCAGCCTTCAGGGAGCTTATAATATAATTGGAGAGACAATGCAATTCAACAAACATTTGTTAAAGGGATCTACTATGTATGAGGCACTGTAGTAGGTGCTGGGGATGCAAAGACAAATGATGAATCAGTTCATGTCCTCAAGAAGATGGCATTCTACTGGAAAATAAGATAAACATATATGAAACATTTCATGTAGTCATCAGTCAATCAGCAGGCATTAATTGTACTATATTACCAGGCCCAACTTATTCTTGTTTTTCAGTTATTTTTCAATTGTGTCCAGCTCCTTGTGACTCCTTAGGGGACTTTCTTGGTAAAGATATTTAAGTGCTTTGCCATTTCCTTCTCCAGATCATATTACAGATGAAGAAATTGAGGCAGGCAAGGTTAAGTGACTTGACCACAGTCACATAGCCAGTAAGTGTCTGGGTCTTCCGGTGCTGTCACCATTATACCACCTTGTTATCCCTACTAGATTCTAGGCCCAGGATAAAATGAAGAAATATTTGTACTAAGTGCTTAGTACAGTTCCTCCCACATAGTAGGCACTTAATAAATGCTTATTCCCTTCCCTTTGTTAAAACAGTAGATAATCAAATGCTAGATTGTATGGAACTGATGAGCATCATAAGATTTCCAAAAAAAGGAGAATGACCTTATTTATTTATTTGGAAGGAGTGCAGTGAGGGAGTCTGTCAAAGGAATCTTACTGGAGGAAGATTAGTAGGATTTGAATTGCTTCTCACCTTTTCCCTCTAGCCAGTCTTTTATGTACTTTGGCTCTGTTCCACTCCCCACCTGCTATTCTGGAATCTCCCTGCCACCATTGGTGTTACTCTGTCAGGAATCTGAGAATATACAAACATGGGAATCTCCCTCAGTTCAAACCTCCAAAGTTCTTCTAGGCTGGGTTTCTGGTACAGTTTGGAAGAACTAAATGTATCTTTCCTTCCCTAAGTCCTGCTTTACGGATGTGTCAAATCAAACTGTTCATCTAGATGGTTCCTTCCTGTTCTAAGTATCATCCTATAGCTTTAAGTTGTGGTTCCCAGAACTGAGTCACCATGGTTTGGGTGAGATAGGAGGCTCCTCAGGTTCATATCCCTTCTACATCATGGGGGTTATAAGCATGGTGTCCCTGCGTATCTGAACAATTCATGTAAAATTTTTTGGCTCTCTCTTTGTACCAGAGAAGAAGACTGAATTATTATGGTATTAGAAGATAAAATATGTTGTTATTGTACAATATTATACATATATTTTATGCATTTTTGACTTTCTAAAATTTTTCTCTGTTGTCTGCTGGCTTTCACATGTCATCTGTGGCTTCCACAAAATTCCTCCCAAATTCTCATTTAATTTCTTATGCTGATCCACAATAAATCAGAATCATGATAGGGAAAGGCATGACATGGAAGGAATAACTATATATTAGGGCAAGGCTTTTCCTGACCCATTCCTTAGATGGAACACTTCCTGAATTAGGGACTGTCTTCTTTTTCCCTTGTATTACTCTAGAAGACCTGTGTTTTTGTCCACTGGAAGTTCTCAATAAACACTTTTTGACTGACTGGCTTTCTAGCTTTTTTTATGGCTCCCCTTACCAATAACTCTCATGTCCCCCAACTGGAGTTACTCCTAGATGACAGAGGACACAAATGTAAAGTGGACATAATGGTCTAGATCAGTTATGTCAAACTCAAGTAGAAATGAGGGTCACTAGATCATACATGAGGATTCTTACTAACTGTATATTGATTTAAAAAACTATATATTTACGTTATCAATGTTCTATCACATTTTTAATTTACTTTGTTAAAAATTAATCAGTTACATTTGTCTGACATTCTTGGTCCAGACAATTATATTTTTAAGGAACCTACACTGTATGGCTGTGAGAGTTCGACTATTAAAAAAAAAAACAAAAACAAAAACAAAAAACTAAGGGTCACAGAATCGATACTTTTCAAATTGAATTTGAATTGAAAAGTCCTGGAGAGGACTTTTGAGAGTCTCTTGGACAGCAAAGAGATCCAATCAATCAATATTTAAGAAAGAAATTAATTCAGACTTTTCACTGGAAGCTCAAATGCTGAAGTTGAAGCTTAAATCTTTTGATCACATAATGAGAAGACAGTATAAATTAGAAAAGACTTTGATGTTGAGAAAGATTGAAGGCAAAAGGAGAAGGGGATGGCAGAGGATGAGATGATAGGTAGTGTCATGGGAATAATGAATAAGAACTTGGACATATTTCAAGAGATAGCAGAGAATGTGACCATGGGGTTGTGAAGAGTTGGACATGATTGAACAACACCATTGGTATCCCTATAGTTTCCTTCCCTAAGAGAGTATTGAGAAAAAGAAAAAATTGTTAAATGATCAAAAGTCCATTGTACATATACAAAGTTGATGCTTTGGACACACTGTCAGTCTTGTATTAACAACATCATCATCATTATCAGCTGTTTTACAAATGAGGAAATTGAGACTTGCAGAGTTTAAGTGATGAACATTATCCTATAGTTACTATATGGGAAAAAGAATTTGAAGGCAGGTCTTCTGACATATTTGATGATAACAACTATGATTTATAGGTTACTTTAAGATTTGCACAACACTTTACATATATGATTTCATTTGTCACAACTAGAAAGTGTCTGAAGCAGAATTTGAACTCGGGTCTGCTTTGAGCAATTTCTCTGGAGTGCTGATTTACTAGTTAAAATAGGCATTTAAATGGGTCAAACCATGGGGAACAACTGTGGTTTGGTGTCTGTTCCATGGAAGAACTGGGCAGAGAGGTGATTGCTGGCCAGGGATCCACTCAGAACTCTGTTCCAAGGAAAGCTAATCCTTTCTTAAAGTTGGAAAGGACCTAGATTATTCACACTCCAGCCTTTGATCCAGGAAGAGCTTGGCAGTTAGCTAAAGTCAATAGGAGTAGGTCCACCAGTATAGACAAGGGGGGAGGCAGAAAGTGTACATTTCTCACATAATCGTTGGGCTTGCAACTTGAAGCTCACTGGCCTGAGCTGCATGCCAGAAATTCAGTCCAAGTCCAGCAGCTGAGCATCTCAAGAGGTTGGCTCCCAGGGGATTCCTGAAGAAAACCCAAGAAGAGAAATGTATATAGAGAGCCCTGAGCTGGTATTCAAAAGACCAAACTTCTTGGCTGTGGAACTGCTCACTTTATGACCTTGAACTTGACTGAGGTTCACTGGCATTGGTCAGAAAGGAAAAAGACTAATTACTCTCCCTAACTCATTAGGTTATTTGAAAGATTAAATGAGATAATAGATGTGAAGGTGCTTTGGGGAATTAAAAAGTCCAAAACACGGATCAGTTGTAAACAAGAAGTTCTCAAACATTTTGGTCTCAGGATCCCTTTTCCACTCTTAAAAGATGTCGAACATCTCTGAAAGAGAATTGTTTGTGTGGGCTATATCTATAGATATTTATCCTCTTAGAAATTAAAGCATCTTAGTATTATTAGGAAAATAGTTTTACAGGTGTGAATGTCAAAAACTATTTTTGCATGTATTTTGAAAAATAAAAAGCTATTATAAAAAAGAATAAGGATTTCAGTTTTACATAAAATATGGTTGTGGGGAGGAAAGAAAATGGTATTGACCTCATGGACTTTCTTTCGGTCTTGGAAATCCCTAGCAATCCTTGGACCACACTTTGAGAATTACTGGTGCAAACCGTGCTCTCACTGTCAACA
>JAJPUD010022334.1:6518-21602 GCA_023553655.1 Myrmecobius fasciatus | reverse complement strand
AAAAAAAATCCTGAGGCAGGATTTGAACTCAGGTCCAAATATAATACTCTCATCAATGGGCCACTTTAATGTCTGAATATGTTATCATTGAAACAATAGATATAAAAGATAAAACACTGAGCTTAGAGTGGAGAAGAGCTAGATTCAGAATTCACTTCAGATACTAATTAGCTATGACCCTGGACAAGTCACATCTCCTAAGACTCAGGTTTCTTCACCTATAAAATGACAAGATTGGGATTGATGACCTCTATGATTTCTTCCAACTCTAAATCTAATTCTGATCTCAACTGATTTTTTCAACAGCCCTGTGAGGTACGAACTATAGGTATTATCCCATACTATAGATGAGAAAATAGGCTTAAAGATGCTGTGATTTTCCCCTGGCCCTAGTAAATGGTGGAGTTAAGATTTGAACCCAGGCCTTTCTGACTCTAAGCCTAATATACTGGTTTTATTTTTGATGAGGAAGAAGTATGATATTCTAGGTTGAGGAAACAGCTTGGGATATATGAGAGGCATTAATGAATGTATGACACATCCAGTAAACAGGTAGAGCTATCTCATGCCTTGAATGTGAAGCTTTATTGCAAGTGAATGGAATAAATAATAGGGAGCCATGATAAATCATTGAACAAGATGATGATTCAATGAGAGTAGTGCTTTAGGAAGAAATGTGTTGCCTAGACTTGTAAATGAAAAAAATTACAGGGGCTAAATTGCCTTTCATCCATTTTCTAGGACATAAAATTTTAGGAAATTTAAGGATCTTGACTTCTGCACATTTGGAAGATGTTTAGGTGGTAGAAAGATATGTGGCAACATGAAGAGAAGCTATGACTCCCCTTCCTTCTTTCCCTCCCCCCACACTATTCTATTTATGCCTAATTTTCCTTGTCTGTAAAATGAGGAATTGAATTAAAAGACCTCAACTCCTTTTCATCTTTAGCAATAGGAATTTTTACTTGATTTGTGAACTGTCCTTTGTATATAAATATGTTTATGTCATCAGCTGAGCCCTGCATCCATCAAATACATTATAAACTCAATGAGGGCAGAGTTGGGAGCTAAGTAAGCTTCTCTGAAGCTTGTTTCCCAAACACTCTCCAGTGACCCATTATGATACCTCTTAGAATCTTAAAATTAGAAGGGTCCTTGAAATCAGCTATTTATTACTCCTAGTTTTGACTCTAGAGTCATATAAAATAAACTAATCCCTCTTCCTCGTGACATCTCTTAAAATATTTGAAGACAGTGATCAAGTTCTTCCTAAGTTTTTTCTTCAGACTAAAAATCCCCTGGTCCTTCAGATGATCCTCAGATAGCCTGATCTCATGACTTCCCTTTTCTGGATGCTCCCCAGTCCACCAATATCCTTCCAAAACTGTCACCAAATTATTTTTTTCTCTTCAAGTCATCACTGAAAAAATGCTACAGCCTGTGAACAGCTATCAGATATCTCTTCATTAACCATTGGACCATCATCAATTGTAATTCTTCTCCAGTAGTTATAAGTGATTCATATCCAGATAACATAATGAGAGAATGTGAGAGTGTGATTAATATTACGAGCAGCATCTTGATGAGGTGGAAAGAGGGATGGACTTCAGAACCAAAAAAAAAAAAAAAATCCTTTCTAGGTATGACCACATTGCTTACCCAGTTTCCTCATCTGCAAAATGTAAATGTCACACCTGTGGTACCTGCCTCACAGGGTTGTTATATGATCAAATGAGATAATTTACATAAAACACTCTGTATACCCTTAAGCACTCTAAAATATCATATTTCATTATTATTATACTACTCACTTTTCAAGACCCAGTTTAAGCCTGACCTTCCTGTATAAATCAGAGCAATTTAGAGCTGGACAAAATATTAGAAGTCATACACACACACACACACACACACACACACACACATCCATCTTCAAATAAAGACAACTCTGACTCATCCAGCTTTCTCCTCTTCCAGATTTCCAACAGCACTTAGTTAACAAGGCAACAAGTATTTATGAAGTAATTACTATGTATCAGGCACTATGTTAAGCATTGATCATACCAATACAAACAGAAAGACAGTCCATGACTTGAAGAAATCTTAATATAGTTCGTTTTCCATCAGTTTCTAATTGTTTTGTGCATATACTTATTTTTTTTCTGATTAGATTATAAATTCCATGAGAATAGGGAGACCTTCTGTATAATAAGGTATGTCTGATTTCAGAAGTCTGTGATATCTGTATTTCCTCACACCCAAAAGTGCTTTGCAGCACACAGAGCAATAGGAGTCAATGAATTTTTACTGAATGTACTGCACACCAATCCAGTAATTCCCCTTCCCTTTTCCCTACAACCATGGTTACAAAGGGTTTTCCTCACAACCAGCCTATTGAATGAATACATGAAGACAACTGGGTCTGATTTTCCTCATCAGTAAAAAATGAAGGGGTAGAACAAGATTACTTTTAAGGTCCTTTCTGGCTCTAGCTATAGGATCCTATGAGCTTATGAGTTAGACTATCTCTAAGGTCTCTTCTCTAATGTCCCAAGAAAAGAGGTAGTGAGATAAGCAGCTTCTAGCTTTGGGATGTAGGGAGTTAATACAAATACATTACAAAGAGCTATTCCCTAAAAAGATAAGTGATCAAAAGATAGGAATAAACAGTTTTCAAAAGAATTACAAACTAGTAACCATATGAAAAACTACTCCAGATCACTAATGATAAGAAATGCAGGTTTTATCTCCTGCTCCGAAAATCACTTAGGTGAGGAATACAACCTACACCGGAACTTGAAGTTCTCTGAGTATACTGAAGCACAGCAAATTCATACTATTTGAGTTATGTCTAATTGGGTCCAAGCCAATGAAAATATCTCTCCTTTTTTTCTACTCTTCTTTCCCCCTTCCTTCCCTCTCTCTCTTCTCCTCCCCTCCCCCTTCTCCTTTTCCTATCTCCCTTTTTTCCTCCCTTTTCCTCCTCTTCTCCTTCTCTTCCCTTCTCCTTTTCTTTCTTATTTTTTTTTTTTGAATCTCCCACTCGTGGATTAGATCTCACTTCTGCTATTCATGGAAGCTCTGGCCTGCTCCATTTTTGACCTGGACCTCTTTACCTTTCCTTAGGGAGCCAGCCTTGTATTACTGTGTTCTCTCAATGTTAGGAGTCACCAAAATGGTGCCAGACAGTGAGGACACCAGACTAGTTTTTAACTCAACTGAAGCTCAGAACTCCCAAGCTCAAAATTCATCAGCTTTAGTCTCCCTCAGAAGCAGGGATCCCAGGCATATAACACCATGACCACTCGATCTGAAGGTGACAGCTGTTAAACACTGGAACCAATGGGTTTCATTGTCAGGAGGCTCATCAGCCGGTCCTGCTATGGCATCAGGAACACTTGGGTAGTTCAGTAACTTAGGTCTGGTGGAAACAACTGGACCAGTGCCCTTGAGGTGTGCAGAGACCCTGTCCCCTTCCACACCAAATGTACAGGAAGCAGCCAGCAGGGGGAGCAAATGACCATTATCAGGCTCTCTGGATAGCCAGCCACCGGATCACTGCCCAGTGCATAAAGATAAATATAAATTGGCAGATGTACTCCCCATTTCTAGGGAGAAGGAACAAAAGATCTGGGAAGGTAGCTGCAGGCTTTCCTCCCTTTCCTTCAGGATCCCTTTGTACACCAACTATACTATCATGATTCCCCCATGATGATTCCCCCACCAATGGAGGTTGCCTTGCTTTGCCAGCCCTGAGAGTCAGGTTGCACTCTATCTCCCTTTCTTTCCTTGTGACTACAAGGCCAAATTGTCTGCCTGTGGCATAAGGCTTTTCCCTGCTCAGAGCTCCAGGCTCATCCAGGGATTAAACCTGCAGCCTTGGTTTATGTATCCCTGTTCACACATCTAAGCTTGCTCTCTGCACCCTCCTAGGAGGATCCCAAAGCCTTCTCCCTTCCTCCTTCTAAGATTCTCCAATAGGGTATTCTGTCAGAGTCCTGTTCTTATTTAGATAGACCACATGTGCTTGAACAGAGTTTAAGCAATATCATTTTCATCATTTGTATCCACAGCATGCCTCTTGTGGTGCTGTGGGCCTAGTGGGCACTTAATTAATCTTGAATTGAATTCACATGGTAGTGTTGGAAGGGACCCCAGAGGCCATCTAGTTCAACCTGTACCTATGCAGGAAACCTCTCCACAATATGAAATGGAAAAGTGTTGATTAATCTTTTACTCTGCACAAGCATTGGGCAATACAAATAGAAAATCAAGACAATCTCTGCCCTCCAGGAATTCCCATTCTAATTGGGGGAGGATTTGTGTTTATGTTCCATTTATGGCACGTGGAAAGGCCAAGTAGTAAGCAGAAGTGTCAAGGCAGTTGGGAAGTCTCCAAGAACTTTAAGAAATAAAGACCAGGCAGAATATGGTGAAGATGGTACCCAAGTGAGTTCAAATGTTAGTGTGGGTCTCTGGGATACCTCCATCAGGTGTAAGGAAATGTATTCAAATAACCTCAGGCATCCCATACCTTCTGGGAACTGAACAATAAGACAATAAGGGTTGGCTGGGTAAGAATCATCTAAGTGACAGTAGGTGGTATTGATCTGTTTTCTAGCTGCTAGAGAGAAAAGGGAATGGGTAGTCATTCATACACACACACACACACACACACACACACATATGTGTATATATATGTGTGTGTGTATATATAGATATATATTATAAGTTCTGCTGGAAAACATTTCTATTACCTCTTTCACTTTTGAACATCTCCGATTAGCAAATTTCTCCTTACTTGAAAGAGAAATCTACCTTTCTGTAAGTTGGAGTGATAGGCTTAGAATCTCATAAACCATTAAGAATGATATTAATCTAATCTCATTTTATAATAGTTAAGGAAAGTGAGTCCTAAAGAGATGTTCATACAAATTGTAAGTAACAGAATTAAAAATTCTAGCTGAAGTTGTTGTATTACAAATCCAATATCCTTTCCAATATTACTTTTAATTTTGGCTCTAGGAGGAAATAGAACAAGTTCTGAAAAATAAGAGTTGGAGACTCAATGATTATCTAAGATCCTTTCAAACTTCAAATATACTACTTTACCTTAGTCTAACACCAGTAGGGCAGCTAGGTGGCCCAATGAATAGAGTGCAAGGCCTGGAGTCAGAAAGGCATCTTAGAAATTTATTAACTACATGACCCTGGGCATACATCAGTCTGACCTCTATTTGTCTCAGTTTCCTCATCTGTAAAACTTGCAGGAAAAGGAAATGACAAGCTACTTTGATATCTTTGTCAAAAAAAACTCCAAATATGGTCATGAAGAATAGGCCATGACTGAAAAGTGACTGAACAAAGCCATAATCCCACTTCCGCACAAGATCCCTTCAAATACTCAAAGACAGCTATTATTAGTCCCCATAGGTTTTTCCTTTTTCAGATTAATCACCCCCAATTCCTTTAAGTTGTCAAATCTGTCTTCTGGCTCCTAGAATGGGAAATGGGGAAACTCAGAGAAGGGCAAGCTCTGCTTGAAGCCTTTTGGCAATGTCTCACCCTGTTACACTCTTGGAAAATGTTCATTGTTCAAGCTACTCCTTACTTAGAGGATAAATCTCCCTTTCTGTAATTTAGGATCATTGATTTTGAGTTGGAAGAGGGATTTGGTGACCCAGAGAGTTGACTAGCTGGTCCTTCGGCTTTCTTGCCCTCCTGACTATGGTCCTTTGCATTGTGCTCCAATTTGTCATTGTTCTTCCTAAAATATTCAGCACTGAACAAGGTATCCCAAATGTCATCGGACTAGAAGAGAGTAAAGTGGGTTTATCACTTTCTTAGAGCTGGACCCATGCCTCAATTAAAGCAGCCCAGGAGGTTTGGGGCATCTTTTCCTGACATGTTACATCATTGAGTCATCTTAAATCTACAGTACCCTAAATTCCCCAGAATTGAGTTAATTTAGATGAACCTACATAGACTTTACTGCATATATTTTTGACAACCTTAAAATTATAGTCTACTCCAATTTATCTGTTGTGTGCATTATCTGTCTTGCCAACAAGGCTGCAACTAGTAGAGACAGGTGAGGAGCAATAGATGTGGCAGGAGTCAGCATTGCCTCAGAGCCCCACTATTGCTTCCTGCCCTGGGAAATGCAGAATTAATTGAATGACATGGGCCTGATTACGGGAAAAAGAAGGGAAAAAATCAGTGGATCCTGCCAAGGAGAATAAGAATTCATTCAGCCTGTCACTTTATACCGAGTTCCCTTAGAAGATATGAGTGGAGCTGTCATTTCTCTCATCCTAATAGAATCCTTCTCCACTCTAAAGAGCATTTTTTTTCAGTCCCAACCAGGGCTCTAGGGAGCCATAGAGAAGAAGGCTGGCTGCCACCACTGGAAAACTGAGAGAATCACAAATTGTGACTAGCCCAGATTGTTGCCCTTTATTCCCTAGCACTTTTAGTCCAGGTCTCTCTGAAAGCTTGTTCCCTTCCAAACTCCACATCTTAAAGAATCCTTATCCTGGAGCTGAAAAAGGCATCCCATTCCCAAATCCCTCAACCTGAAGTCAGAGGATTTGGGTTTAAATCCAGTAGAATATAACCTCTTGGAGGGCAGAAACCTCTTGAGTTTGTCTTTCTTTCCCAAGTTTTTGTTACTTAGAAAACACTTGATACCTTAATATTAATCCTAATAACAGCATTTACCTGTTTAATCTTTCTGACCCTCAATTTCCTAACCTTCTTGTGTGACCTACCTGTGTGACCTTGAGCAAGCCACCACCTCTCTAGGACTCAGTTTATTCATCTGTAAAATAGAGCAATTATCTCTTTAGGACTCAGTTTATCCATCTGTAAAATAGAGCAACTGAATTCTCTAAAATTCCCTGTAGTTTATAAGTATGATCCTCTGATTTGGAAAATGGTAATAATTATGCTTTCATTACTCATCTTCTAAGAGTTTTATGCTATAGAAATATATCACCATCAATCTTTTCATTTCATCTCTTTACTTCTACTACCCCCAACCCAACAAAAATCCCCCTGAGGGTACTTCCCATCCCCACCCAGGTTTTGGCAGATGACTAATTTTAGCTGCATCTTCCTTGTCATGGGGCTAGTCAGCCGCAGTGTTACTCTGGGTCTCCAGCCGGAGTCCAAGTCTGGTATATTTTTAGCCCATTGGGTATCTGAAAAGGTATTAAGATGCAGCCAGTGTTACAGACATTTGGGCAAATCAGTATTCTGTTACTGGCCTCCCCATACCAGCAATTTCCATTCAGTGTCTCAAAAGCAAGGGTTGCCATGGAGACCCAGCGCCAGGGCAACAGAACTTCCTGTCAGGAAGCAACTGCACAGGTAGAGAGATGGGCCAATGGGAAGCCCAGGAGCCCCAGGGATGTTGGTAGCTTCCTCTTCACAAGGCAAATGACAACCTGATACCCAGCAATGGGTGGAGGAATTAGGGCAACTACCTAAGGGAAGTATCTTCACCTCCAAGTCAGGAAATTGGGCTGCCAGATGCCATCTGCTACCTCACAATTATTTGGAGGTTATATAGTGGTGGTGGGCAGTAATAACTTGGAGGGGAGATCTTTGCAGGGTTATTGAATCACAAATTTCAATCTTGAAGGGACCAACTCATTTCCTTTTACAGATATGGAAACTGAGACCCACAGAAGTTAAATGATTGTATAAGGTGGCTTTAGTAGCAAGTAGCAGTCAATCACCAAATATTTATTAAATACTTTGTTTCAAATGCTGAGCTAAATACTGGGGGTATAAAGACAAAATATGGACCCTGCCCTTGACGACTTCACATTTGAATGGAGGAGGCAAGATAACAACATGTAAATAACCTCCTACTAAAAGGTGGAGAGGAAGGTAATCGAAGGGGAAAAACATTTGCAACCAGGGGAGCCCAGAAAAGGTCTTCTTCTGAAGAAGGTGGAATTGAGCTGAGTTTTTGAAAGAAGCCAGACAAAAGGCAAGGAGTCAGATGAGAAGCTTCATGACTGAAGAATAGCAAATAGACCAGTGTATCAGGATTGTAGGGTAGAGGGAAGGGAAGAAAGAAAGGATCAAAAGGCAAGAAAGGCCAGATTGTGAAAGGCTTTAAAACAAGAGGATTTCATATTTGAAATTAGTTACTAGGGAGCCACAGGAATCTACTAGGTAGGAG
Organism: Myrmecobius fasciatus; assembly: GCA_023553655.1. Taxonomy (NCBI): domain Eukaryota; kingdom Metazoa; phylum Chordata; class Mammalia; order Dasyuromorphia; family Myrmecobiidae; genus Myrmecobius; species Myrmecobius fasciatus. The sequence continues at coordinate 13,411 of JAJPUD010022334.1, read as the reverse complement.
GATAGACAGAGTCAGACCTCAGATTTAGGAAAATCTCTCTGGCAACTGAATGGAAAAGGACTTGGATTAAGAAGATACTTGAGGCACACATTTTACAAGATACTTGGGTTCATATTACATTTCTGCCTCAATTTGAACCCAGATTTTCTGCTGTATCACAACCAAAAGACCATGAGATTTTGCCTCCTTGCTATGCCTTGCCTGCCTAGCAAGAGAAGCAGTTTAGAAGGAGGAAGCTGGCAGAGCCACCAAACAACAAAAGTTGGGGGTACAAATTGAAAGTCTAGGAAGGGCTTCTGGGAATCTTATTTTTAAAGTCTCCATGCATTTGCTCAGTGATTCCAAAATCTGGTTTGCAGGACAACCAAAGACAGGGCCCATACTAAATAGCCCAAATCTTTTTTTAAGCACTGCTTTCTAATTTCCTGTCTTCCATCCTCTTTCCCCCACTTTGCTGGGACAGTCTCTATCCTTTCTTAAAAAAATAATGGACCAACAAATTAATCTGGATGATAATAATAGCTTGATGTACATATACACACACCAGAGCCCTTTCCCAGGGGTATTTGCTTTTTAAAAGAGGCTCATCAGGGAAAATCAATGCTTCAATCCAAAGGAAAGTATTCAACAACCATTTATTAAATACCTATTATATTAGGTAGGGATAACAGGATGAAAATAATAGAGGGCCTGCCAAAAGGCATTTATAATCTAATTAAGAAGAGGTATCAAAGCAAAGGGAAAATTAAAAGGGAAAAAGGCTCTAAAGAAAGGTTAAAATGCACATCCTTCCTCAGCTCAGTAGAGAGGGCTGATTGTTTCAATGATCAGCATAAGCATTTACATCTTGGAAATCAGCACTACAAACCATGGTTTGATATATTACTTTTGTGATGATTTTGACATCATAATTTTGTCTCTTAAGAAAATGATTTTGAAAATGTTAATAGCTCAGACAAAACTTAAATATGTGTTAGTGCGGTTTTTTTTTCCCTTTGGAGAGCTGGTTATTTGACATTTTACTAATATACCCCTGGAAGTGGGGGACATTCATTGTAAACTCATTTTGGAAAAGGAGAAATAATTTTTAGCTAGGTAATTCCCAGAAGGCTTCCTAGAAGAAGGAAACCTAAACTGAATTTTGAAGAAAGATTTCAATAACTAAAGATAAGTACCTCTAAGAGATATTGTGGGTCAGAGCTGAGTGCACTGTCTCAGGGCCTTCATTCAAGAAATTATTTCATTTGATACTCACAGTGACATTATAAGGGAGGGAAGGCAGTAATATTTTCACTTCAGAAAATGAGAAACTGAGGCTTAGAATGACCAAGTCATGATGTAGTGAGTGTTAAAATGGGCTAGAATTGATTCTTCATGGTCCAGTGCATTTCCCAATTCACTGAGAAGATTCTAAATAACATGCTCCTTCAAATATTTATTAAAATCTACTGTATGCTAGGATGTAGAGGGGCCTATCCTCAAGGAATTTATATACCCTTATGGAGGGCACAGAGATAGGAGGGTTATGCAGCTAGATGGCCTTGTAGATGGAGTTCTGGGTCTAGAGTCAGGAAAACCTGAATTCAAATCTAGTCTCAGACGCTAGCTGTATAGTCCAGAACAATTCACTTATCCCTTCTTGCCTCAGTTTCCTCCTCTGTAAAATGAACTATCCCTGTTTGCCTCAGTTTCCTCCTCTGTAAAATGAACTAGAGAAGGGAATGGCAAACAACTCCAGTGTCTTTGCCAAGAAAACCCCAAATGGGAGTCGCAGAGTCAGACAACTGAAAAATGACTCAACGTGGAGGGCACCAACTATTCTGCTGAGAATAAAAATGATTATCCGAAGAGAATCATCACCTTTCCCAAGGGTATCACAAAGTTCTCAAAAAATTATTAAATTAAAATGAATTAGAATGCATGTTCTAAAAACAATTTATTTGCTACAAAATGCTTTTAAGAGGATGTTGGGTGTACTCTGAGCAGCTAGTGGAGAGAGGACCAGACTTATAATTTGGAATATCTGAATTAAAATCTGCCTCAAAACTTCCTAGCTCTGTGATCCCAGGTAAGGCATTTAAACTTTTGTGCTCATAATTTTCCTCATCAGTAAAACAGGTCATCCTTCTTCTCATTCCCCCTTACCCATATCCAATCAGTGCTAATTGTTGCTGTTTCTTGCTTTGCCATATTTCTTTTATAGGCCTCCTTTCCAATATTGCCAACATCCTGGTGCAGGCCTTCATGACCTCAAGTCTTTCCCCACCCTAATCTAACCTTCTTTCACCTGTCAAATTGATTTTCCAAAAGCACCAGATTAACCATGTCACCTCCCTATTCCAGAAACTCCAGTGGCTCCCTAATTTTATATTGCAGATACATATTTTATAAATTTTCAAATATACCTCTATTATAAATATATATACATATTTTATATTTTTTCATATATATTTATATAGTATATGTATTTATATATACTTATATATGTACATATTTTATGTATTTTCATATATACCTATATTATAAATACATATTTTATATATTTTCATACATGTATAAATAAAGGCACCTATATTGTTTGTACAAATCATTTATATGCTATATCCTCTTTTATACTGGGAGCTCCCCCAAAACAGGGACTGTTTTTTGTCATCCTTATTTTTTAATCTGCTCAGCAGAGTGCCTGGCCCATGGTAGGCATGTAATAAATGCTTGTTGATTTGACTAAACATTACCATTATCATTTAAATAGGATAGGGTTTTGAATTATAAGAAGGGTGAGAATCGTTTATTTGTATAAAGCCTTCTTCCTCCCCATCCCCATTCTATAACCCCCTAGTTCACCAATAAACACCCATAGCCACCTCCTGTCTGAAAGCATCTCAGGGATACATAACCTCCCCCCATCATAGACTGCTCATTTGCTGAAAGACATATCCCCTTTGGGACTGGCTGGGCCTAAGCCTGAAATAACTTGAAGCCCAGCTAGTTACAACAGGAGGTGGACGACAGGGCTCCAAGAAAGAGTCTGGGCATTTGGCCCTAATCCCCAAGTAATTCACAGCCGGCTCCTGTTATTTATGAATCAGAGGACTCTTCTTAGCGTCCTTGTTTTGTGAATCAAGGACAAGGAGGAATTTTTACACACTTATCAGTGGTCCTGAGAAGACCTCTGGAGGGTTAAAGATGCCAACCTTAGTAGGGCCTTAGTACCAGAAAAGTCTGAATTTTTTTTAATTCATGTAGCTCAACCTGCTAGGATTGGGACCAAGGTCTTGATTCCATTCCAGTGACCTATTTATTGCCCAAGGGATCATTCCATGGGTGAAACTCAGGGTGTTCTTTGGAACTCCCTGCCCAGCCATCTTGCTTAGTGAGTGTACACTAGCCCATTTTTTCTAGCTGGCCCTGAACCCTAGGCTGTTCCTCATCTTCATTTCCCATTCAGCAGACCACCCATAAGGTAAGCTCTTGATTTAGCTTATTGATTGATAGATCTGCCTGAAGTCTTTTCCCAATTTCCCTTTTCATCTCTTGCTTTACATACAATAATCCAATCAATAATGCTATTGCTCCTAGAAAGAGTAGGAAATTGATTTTCCTATGGGTCTACTCACCATGCTGTGACTCACCAGACTATAAAATATCCTTCTCCCACCACCACTCCCCATGTGGGCCCCTCTTAGAACATAGGCGCCAAAGCAAGAGATGGGAAGAGAGAATGGGATAAGTCTTCAAGTAGACCAATCAATCAATGAGGTCCTTGAGATCTTCTCTTTTTGTATTTGTATTCTGGGTATTTAGAACAGCTTATGTAATGGGGGTCTGAACCATGTGCAGATCTCATCCACTAAAAGAGTTCTTTATATTGCAAATACCATAGTAAGATGGCATTCATCACACGGAGGATATTGGGAAACTGCTTCAGGGACATAATTGTGAGGACTGGAGCATTCTTGGGCATTCTTTAACTGGTGTCTTGGCCTGTCTACCATGTGATTGGGAGGAGCCTCTTGCTATTGACTACATAAACTGTTTATATATAAACAGTTATATATATATATATATATGTGTGTGTGTGTATGTGTATATATGTGTGTGTGTGTGTATATACATATACATATATATATATGTATATGTATATGTATATGTATATGTATATGTATATGTATATGTATAAGCTGTGGCTTTTGCTGCATTAGTGACCGAGGGAGCTCTGTGACTCCATCAGTAAAGATTTCTGGTGAGAGAATCAAACTTTAAGAGGACGTTAGGTCATATGGACTAGGGAGAATCTTTGGCTTTTTCATTCTTTGTTTTTTGTTCTAGGTTTGTAAAGCAGAATCTCCAATCTAGATGGGGAGCTCAAGTCATGGGGATCTAAGAATTCAGGAATCCAGGCCAGGTGTTGCAGTCAGCCAAGTGTCTATACCCTAAGGAGCAAGAATCCAGACCTCCAGCCTAGGGAAGCCAGCAGCTTCTGTAGGAATTAAACTAAAATTTGAGCCTAATCCCCACAGAGACTGAGAAGGCATAAGGGGGATTATGCCCTCCAGGTGTTGTGGGAAATTTTGGCACTTTGTTCTGGCTCTAGCTCTGAAGTAAACATTCCTTTGCAAAAATTATACAATATTAAGTGGTTAAAGGGAACTGATGATATGGGACACTAGTTCCTAAACAATGAGAATAACACAGCTAGTTGCCACTCAAACCTATGACAGAGAAGAAAGGTATCCATAGACCTATTCAGGGCCTTACCTGGCTTTGAGACAATAGGATCAGAGTCAACCATATTGCAAATGACTAAATCTGACATTGAATTTCCTTCCCTAAACCTTCTAGCAGAATCAGCTATATATTTTTCATAACCAGCTGAACCTCCCTTATTCCCCTATGCAAAGACCATGCTGTCCTGGAGAAGAGGTGTTAGAAATTGAAAAAAAAAAAAAAAAAGAGAAGGAGCATCTTATGGGAAACTCCCCAGAATGGAAGTTCAAGCCCTGGGGTCTAGTCCTGCTTCTGCCATTCACTAGCTGTTTGACCTTGGACAAGTGACTCATCTCAATTGCTGTAAAATGGAGGGCTGGAGTAGGAAATCACTAAGGTCCTCTCCAGCTCTACCATGCTTTCATTCAAAGCTCTACGCATGACTTTGTTCTCATTTCCTACACAGACTGTGACAAGCAAGAAAGTACATTCTCCTTGATTTAGGAACAGCCTGATGCTGAGAACAGTTTTGCCCCTCATCCTAGAAACCGTTATTTTTTCCCTTCCTTCTAAAACAATGGTGATATGGGATTGAGGGATGAGAGTAGAATGGCACATGAGAGATCTAATAGCAATAATAATAATAACAGACATTTACGTGGCCTATTTCAATATAGATCCTTGATTTCACTGATTTGAGTATTTCTGCCAACATTACAGATAAAACCCATCTGTGCCTGCATATCCTGCTGAACTAACCCTCCCTTCAGTCTGACATAGCCTCTTCCAGATGTAAGGAAAGCTTAGGGACACCAGTAGAGCACAGAGGCTGTTCATCTATTATCCCTTGTTCTCTCCCACTTGATTGAATGGTCCATCTTTTTGCAGTCATACATTTATTTGATGACTTCCTTTATGTCCTTCCCCTTCCTAATTTCCTGTTTTTGATGAGTTTCAGTCCTATTCTAGTCACCCAATACCTCTCTATTGACCTTTGGGAGATCTTCATCTCCAGTTCTTCAGAGATTGCAATGCTCAATCCCTTAAAGAGGTATTAAAAATGACAAGGCTTTCATATATGTAACATGTAGATTTTTATATACCTCTCTAAGATCTGCAAAATCCTTGTCTCATACCAGCTCTGTGGGATGCAGGTTGTGCAAGTATTATGTAAACTGATTGACCTGGGGATCCAGGAATCCTCACTAAGTCATCTTGATCAAAATCCCTGTTCCTCTTCTTTTGTTCTTGTTTTTCAGTTTTAGAACCATAATTCCATCAAATCTGTCATTGCCCCTGGGAAGGACATGGAAATCAACTCCCCTATGACTCTATTCTCCATCTCTATCTCTTTCCCAGCCCAAATATCCTTCCTAGTCATTACTCCTCCAGATATGCTGTCTCCCTATAAGAATGTAATCTTCTTGAGGGAAGGAACTAGCTAAGCTTTTCTATTTGTATCTTCAGTGCTTAGCATAGTGCTCAGCACACAGCAATTTCTTAAAAAAAGATTTTTATTCATTTATCCATAGGTGTCTATAAACTGAGATTAAAAGAAATAAAGCATTTTGAAAATTCTTAAAGCCTACCTAAATGAGAATTAGTATTATTACTTAGTAAAAATAAAAGCTCCTTGAGATCTTCCCTTTTGTATTCATATTCCTAGAGCTTATCACAGAGTTGTTGCATATTGTGGGGAATCAGGTAATGCTTCTTGATAAATGATGATAGTGATTATTGACTGAATTTAGTACTCACACATGGCCACTAACTTTCTGTGTGATCTAAGATAATTGGCTTAACCTTTCCAGGACTTCATTTCCTCCTCTGGAAAAAAAGGCCTGGGGGGGGGGGAGGTAAGAATTGGACTAAGTGATCCTTAAAGCTCTTTTCTAAGTTCTAAAATTCTTTTATTGTTTATTAAAGTGTTCCAAAGAGATTTCCATTTCCTCACATTTTTCCCTTGACACATATGCATAAAAACAGTAGCTTTATTTCCATGAACTGGGACATTCTTGCTGCTCTATTCTCCTCCTTCCTCTGGACCTGGATCTCTTTCCCATTTCTGTAATACGTCCAATGACATCATGGTCTCCATAGCAACTACTTATGAGGTCACCCACAGAGGATTTGGGATTTCAAACCCCAGGGGAGCATCAAGAAGAGTGGAAGCTGGAGTTTTTTTT
>JAJPUD010022333.1:5094-21602 GCA_023553655.1 Myrmecobius fasciatus | reverse complement strand
ACCAACTTTTGGTTTTATTTATTAATTCAATAGGTTTGTTTTAATTTCAATTTTATTAAATCTCTCCTTTTGTTTTTAGGATTTCAAGTTTGGTATTTGATTGGCAGTTTTTAATTTGATCATTTTTTAGCTTTTTTAGTTGCAAGCCCAATTCATTGGTTTTCTCTATATCTATTTTATGCAAATAAGCATCTACAGATATAAAATTTCCCCTTATTACTGCTTTGGCTGTATCCCACAAATTTTGGTATGTTGTCTCATTATTGTCATTCTCTTGGATGAAATTAGAAATTGTGTCTGTAATTTGCTGTTTCACCCATTCATTCTTTAGGATGAGATTACTTAGTTTCCAAATGCTTTTTGGTCTATTTTCTCCTGGCCTTATATTGCATGTGATTTTTATTGCATCATGAGCTAAAAAAATGCATTTACTATTTCTGCCTTCCTGCATTTGATTTTGAGGTTTTTGTGCCCTAACACATGGTCAATTTTTGTATAAGGGCCATGAACCGCTGAGAAAAAAGGTAAACTCCTTTCTATCTACATTTAATTTCCTCCAAAGATCTATCATACCTAACTTTTCTACCATTTTGTTTACTTCCTTAACTTCTTTCTCATTTATTTTGTGGTTAGATTTATCTAGTTCTGAGAGAGGGAAGTTGAGATCCCCCACAATTATAGCTTTACTATCTATTTCTTCTTGCAACTTTCTGAACTTTTCCTCTAGGAATTTCCATGCTATACCACTTGGTGCATATATGTTTAGTATTAATATTGCTTCATTATCTATGGTACCCTTTAGGAAGATATAGTTTCCTTCCTTGTCTCTTTTAATGAGATCTGTCTTTGCTTTTACTTGATCTGAGATCAGGATTGCTACCCCTGCCTTTTTTTGTTCACCTGAAGCATAATAGATTCTGATCCAGCCCTTTATCTTCACTCTGTATGTATTATTATGCTTTAAGTATGTTTCTTGGAAACAACATATTGTTGGATTCTGGCTTTTAATCCAGTTTGCTATCCACTTCTGTTTTATGGGAGAGTTCATTCCATTCACATTCACTGTTAAAATAACTAATTCTGTAGCTCCTGCAATGTTATTTACCCCAAGTTATGCTTTTCTATTTTCTATCCCCTTTCCCTACTCCCTAGTATTTTGCTTTTGATAACCACTTCCCTCAAACAATCCTTCCCCTTTAGAGCCCCACCCCCTTTTTACACCTTTCCCCCAATTCTTCTGTTTTCCCTTCTATTAGTCTTTCCCTTTGTTTTCCCCCTTTTCCTCCTATTTCCTTACAAGGTAAGACAAGTTTCTTTGTGATATCAAATATGTCTATTATTCTCTCAGAGCCAAATCTGATGAGATTAAGATTAACACAATGCTCATCCCCCTCTCTTTTTCCCTCAATTATAATGTTTTCTTTGCCTCTACATGTGATATAATTTCCCTTATTTTACCTCCTTTTTCCTCTTCTTCCAGTGTTATCCCTTTTTCTACCCTTAATTTCTTTTTCATATTATCATAATGCCATAATGATCATAATCATAATATCATAATTAAATTAATCCTCATTCTCTAAGTATATCCATAACACCAATATAGTTCTCAAGATTTTTTTTCTTTTTACCTTTTTATGTTTCTCTTGAGTTCTGTGTTTCGAGATCAAATTTTTTCCTCAGTTCTGGTATTTTCTTTAGAAATAGGTGAAATTCACCTATATCATTGAATGTCCATCTTCTTTCCTGAAATATAATGCTCATTTTAGCTGGATAGCTTATTTCTGGCTGTATACATATATTTACATAAAGAATTAAATCTTGGCTGAATATTTGATATCTTTAAAAAAAATAAAAAATGATCAGCTAGACTGATAGCCTCCTTGCTCAGCCTTGGGCTGACACACTATACAACAGCCCCTCCTAACTTCTAAAGAAAATTTGCAAAGGTGTTTTCTTTATTTTAGTCCTTATGAACTGAGAAACTCTAGTCCTAATTAGCAAGGAAAGCTGGATGAAGGACTTGCGATTTAATTTGAATTACTTATAGAGCTATATTTGACCTTTCTATAGCAATCTTTAAACCAGTATAGTCTTACTGCACAAGAAATATGATTCCCCCAAACTTCTGCTATGTCTATAAGTGAGCACTTCTCTTATTCTTTAAGATGGAGAATGAAGTAGGTGTGCATGGGGAAGACGTATAAAAACGGAAAATATTGTAAATAATGAGAAATTAGAACCATGCCCAGGTTTATCAAAGACAAAAACTAATTTGCATACTAATGAGATGGATGTGCTTTGATAAATGGTAAAATTATATGTATTCTAAAGAATTGTTTTAAAATAATTTCTTTATGATTTATTATAAACTAATGTAGGATTTGTATGCCTCTTTTATATACCTACATACCTGGGGTCACTTAAAAATTTCTCCTGTGAAAAGGGGTCACAAGTAGAAAAAGTTTAAGAAATCCTGTTGTAAAAAATAAAATTAAATTAAATTAAGTTAAAAAAAAGAAATCCTGTTGTAGGTCTAGCTGATTATTTTTTAAACAAAAGATCTTAAATCCATTATCTCCTTATTTCCAAAGTGTAAGGAATATTATTTAGGAAGTCTTTTTGTTATAATTCAAATAATTCAGAAAATTTGCTCTAATTAATTCAAGTTTGCAATCAAGTCTTTGAAATTCTTACCTACCTACCTACCTACATACATGCATACATACATACATGCATGCATACACTTATTTGACAAGTTGTTAGGATGTAGAATGATATAATTATTACTCAGAATATGTAGGGAAAAGGCAATTTTTCTCCATACAATTTTGGTTAGCTAGATGACACTTTCTGATAAGCAGATCCTTAAAAATAAAGGATTCCAGTTACCTTAGAGAATTCTCTCATTTTGTGCAATTATCCCAAACTCTTCTCCTTTACTTCTTCCTCTGCTATTTTGATCTCCATTTGGCTTTATCTCTCTGTCTCTTTTCCAGAACATTATTAGTTAGAACTTTGCTCCATCCTATTTCCAAGGACTGGTTTCTAGAGGGAGAGCTTAGGAGGGAAATGAGGCCATTTCCCCTTCAAACCCTACATCTCAGCTTATGGTTCTTAGCCACTTCTTTGTATACACTATCACATCATCCAAGATCATTGCTCTCAGAGAACTGACAGCATAGTACTGTTTCTTCTGACCCAACTTTTTGGGAACCCCTTTGGAGGGGGGTAGGGTTGGATTCTCTAAGACTTTTCCTTCTCCTACTCCTATCACTACTGCAACTGTTATGAAATTCATAGATATGAAACATATTCTACTGCCATGAAATTTTATTCCTGTTGCTCTCATCTTTATTATCTCTAATTTTTGTCTTCTGACATCTACCTCCTTCATTATACTTCTGGGACTCCTTGCTTTTCTACTTCATACCTCTTCATTCTTATTCTTTACACTACTTTTCTCCCACTTCCTTACTTTAACTGTAATTTGATTTTCCTTTGAGCATTATAAATGTCTGGCAACATTTTCTACTGTTGTTATGTTTTTACTCCCTTCTCACAAGGCCTGAAGGTGGACTTTCTACATCCTTGCTCTCTACTGCCCCTTCAAGATATTCACTCTGCCATCACAACTTAATTACCTTTCTTTCTATGAAGTACATGCCTGATTAGTTTGGTATATTCTGCCAATCCTTGTTATTGATTAATCAGGCAATAATCATTGAACACATACTAAGTTCCTAAAACTAGGAATATGAAAAATGAAAAATGCCCTAGTCTTCTATTGACAGAGACATGTTCATATATTTGGGACCTCTCTCCCTTTCACTACTTCCATTTTCAAAGATTTAAAATCCTTCTAACTAAACCTTATGATGTTTTTTGTGCTTATAGTTCTTTCAGTTCTTAACCTCTCATAATGTCCTTTTCCACTTACCTCTCTTTCTCCTATGATCTCTATTTAGTCTCATTAGTAGAATGGTCAGAGCTCTACAACTCATCCAAGATCCCAAAATCTAAAATTCTTCTCTATGTCCATAATTTCCTGCTTTCTTCCTCTTCTTCTTTATTCCTCTCATTCCTGTTCCTTTCCATCTTCATGACCTCCAATCACTCAGTTTCTCCTTACTATTTGAATATATTGTGTTCTTGACTCATTTCTTCCCTGCCTAGTGTTGACACAGAAGTTGACCTTTTTAATAGTATCTTCTTCTATACCTTTGAAGACATTGTTCATGTGTCATTTCTACCTTGAAAACTTGTAATCTACTCCCTCTACTTTTACTCTAGAGAACTACTGCTGGAGAAAAATCATAGAGCCATGATGACTGTATTATGCACTTATGCTGTCTAGATTCAACTGGGCCTTTATTGTTGAATAGCAATCCTTTTATTTAACTCATTGATTCCTTTCAGAATGTCTATTCCAAAACTTGTCTTCTCCAACCTTTTACTGTACTTCGTCCTTTTTCATTCTCATTGGATGACTTCAATTTATACTTGACTGGCAAAATTAAGACCCTCTGTTATAAACTCTCAATTCTTCTTTTCTAAACCACTTGGAATCTTTACCATTTCCTAGCCCTTTCTTCTAGTGTCAGAAAAAAAGGTGACTTTTCTTTGAACTAAGAGTAACTCCTGTTCCCATACCCTTTACATTATCCTTCTACTTCTCCATCCATTCATGGATTTATTTCATTAATAATACTTTCTTTTTTTCATGTATCTTCAATTTTTCTCTAGCTTCAAGCACCTTTCTGTCAGCCTAAAACATGTCTTATATTATATACTATGATATAAATTCTCCATCTTTGTCTCTGTCTCTCTGTCTATGCTTTTCCGACTCTGTCTCTCTCTTTGTGTCTTTCTATCTATATCTCTATCTGGGTCTATGGGTCTTTGTGCCTCTGTATCTGTCTCTCTCTTTCTCTGTGTGTGTCTCTGTCTATATCTCTCTCTCTCTCTTTCTCCTTACCTTTTTACCTCTCTCCCTCCCTCTTTTGCTAGAACTTCCTTCTCTAAAGCTATTTGATAACTTTCTTATCATCAAACCTGAGATTTTTTCTTCTCTTCTATGTTGATCTTTCTATACTACTTGCCACTGTTGAACTTCTTCATACTGATAACCTCTCTTCTCTGTCTTTCATGATGCCATCCCTTCAACAGAGTGTACCCACTATTCAAACTTCATTTCAAATTGACCTATATTATGAACTCCCTGAGGAGAGGCACTATTTTTGGTTTTCTCTTTCAATTTCCTAGTACCTGAAACAGTGTCTGGAACACAGTTAATTAATAAATACTTGCTGATCAATTAATCAATTCACTCAACTGCCAAGGTTATTTTTCTAAAGTTGGAGATCCAATGGTTCTCCATTATTTTGGGGATCCAATATAAATTCTTCTGTTTAGCATTTCAAGTTCATCATAACATAACTCCTTCCTACATTTATAGCTTTCTTACACTTGACTTCCTCATATACTCTGTGATGTAGTTATTCTATACTTGTAATTCCACAAACATGGAATCCTATATCCCTTCACCATGCCTTTGAACTAAGAATTCTAATACCCCTGTTGCCCTCTTGGTTCCTCTTGCTTTATTCCAAACTCAGCTTTAGTCCTAGCTTTAGTAGGAGGTTTCTCCCAGTCTCTTCAGCTTCCAGCACCTTCCCTTCTCAGATAACTTTTCACAAACTCTCTATATCTTGTCTCTACCTAGTCATTTACAACCTGTCTCCTGTAGAATCCATGGACTATTTTTGCCTTTCTGTTTCTTCCTAGTGCTTAGTGTAGTAGTTGGCACTTAAGTATTTAACAAATGCTATCTAATTGATGTTTATCAAACAAAAGTATAATCAAAAGTGTAGCTTTTACCCTCTTTTTGTACCAGCATCACAATATCTATGAGTTGGGACATTTGAATCCATCTAATGTAAGCCTACATGAATTTGAATTTCCCTTACAACATTGCTGAAAATTGGTCATCCAGTCATTACTTAAAGATTACCCCGTGTAAGAGTATTTAGAGTTGAAAGGGACTTCAAGTTATCTAATTCAAGCCCTTCTTTGTATATGAAAAACTGGGGATTTATCTATCTATCTATCTATCTATCTATCTATCTATCTATCTATCTATCTATCTACCAATTTCTCTGTCTTTCTAGTGCACTCAGAGACCCAAGGAGGGATAAAACATTTCCACACAAGAGAATTAAGAAAGACTTCCTTGAAGAAGGTTGTTCTGCACTAAATTTTAAAGGGTAAGGAAGGAGCTTAAAAAGTATAGATAAAACAATTGGGACAAGGGGAATTGTAAAGTGATTCCATTTAAAATGTGCATATTGGGAAGGACCTAACTAATTCTTGGAGGACTTCTTGTAGTTCTTAACCTCATATTACATGATTTCTGTCACCCTCTCATAATATTTGCCTTTTTAATCAGTCTCTTACACCTTGTTCTGAGTTCCTTGGTGTCTCTGTTATTCAGAACCTATCATCACCTCTTTGCACTCACTTAGGAATTCCTGCTTTCTTTAGATGCTTCCCATTTTAGTCAGGGAACAGTTGCTTATGCAAAAATTGAATGACATGATTCATTGTTGAGAGTTGTCTAGTTAGAGATGTAATTTATTTTACCACTTATCTAAAATAAGAGCATGTATGCTTATTAGAATAGAAAAGTTTTACTCACATAATTATTTAGACAGAAAATAATTCCAAAAGGACTAATGTCTTTTTTTTTTATTAAAACTTTTTATTTGCAAAACATATGCATGGGTAATTTTTCAACACTAACCCTTGCAAAGCTTTCTGTTACAAATTTTTCCTTCCTTCCCCTCATCCACTCCCTTAGATGGCAGGAAGTCTAATACATGTTAATTATGTTAAAATACTTGACAAGCCAAATATATGTATACATATTTATACAGTTCTCTGGCTGTACAAGAAAAATTGGATCTACAATAAAAAAAAACCTGAGAAGGAAAACAAAATGCATGCAAACATCAATAGAGAGCATGAAAATGCTACGTTGTGGTCCATACTCAGATCCCACAGGCCTCTCCCTGGGTGTATATGGCTTTCTTCATCACTGAACAATTGGAATTGTTTGAAACATCTCATTGTTGAAGAGAACCATCTCCATCAGAATTGATCACCATATAGTCTTGTTATTGCTTGGTATAATGATCTCCTGGTTCTGCTCATTTCACTTAGCATCAGTTCATGCAAGTCTCTCCAAGTCTCTCTGAAATCATCCTGCTCATCATTTCTTACACAACAATAATATTCCATAATATTCATATACCATAATTTATTCAGCCATTCTCCAATTGATGGGCATCCATTCAGTTTCCAGTTTCTAGCCACTACACAAGAGGCTGCCACAAACATTTTTTGCATATGTGGGTCCTTTTCCTTCCTTTAAGATCTCTGGGATATAGGCCCAATAGAAACACTGCTACGTCAAAGGGTACGCATAGTTTGATAACTTTTTGAGCATAGTTCCAAATTGCTCTCCAGAATGGTTGGATTCATTCACAGTTTCACCAACAATGTATCAGTGTCCCAGTTTTCCCACATCCCCTCCAACATTCGTCATTGTCTTTTCCTGTCATCTTAGCCAATCTGACAGGTGTGTAGTGTTATCTCAGAGTTGTCTTAATTTGCATTTCTCTGATCAATAGTGATTTGGAGCACCTTTTCATATGGCTAGAAATAGTTTTAATTTCATCATGTGAAAATTGTCTGTTCATATCCTTTGACCATTTATCGATTGGAGAGTGGCTTGAATTCTTATAAATATGAGTCAATTCTCTGTATATTTTAGAAATGAGGCCTTTGTCCGAACCCTTAAATGTAAAGATGATTTTGCAATTTATTGCTTCCCTCCTAATCTTGTCTGTATTAGTTTTATTTGTACAAAAACTTTTTAACTTAATATAATCAAAATTATCTATCTGGTGTTCAGTTAAGAATTCCAGTTCTTCTTTGGACACAAATTCCTTCCTTCTCCACAGATCTGAGAGGTAAACTATCCTATGTGTCTCTAGTTTGATTATAATATCACTCTTTATATCTAAATCATGAACACATTTAGATCTTATCTTGGTATGTGGTATTAGGTGTGGATCAAGGCCTAATTTCTTCCATACTAGTTTCCAATTTTCTCAGCAGTTTTTGTCAAATAGTGAGTTCTTATCCCCAAAGCTGGGTCTTTGGGTGAGGACTAATGTCTTTTTTATGAAAAAAGACAAATGTGACTTAGTGGGGTAGCTATGGTGTCATATGAAATGCAGCAACTATGTTAGGTTTTGAATCAAATAAGCTTGATTCATAGGTTCTCCTATGCACTATGTATATATATATATATATGTATGTATATGTATATACACATATACATATATATGTATGTATATATGATACCTGATCTGGTGTCTGATCAAGATTGTCCTTTCTAGTCATATTTTCATTTGAAGCTTAACACGTCCAAAATGCAACTCATTATTTTCCCCAAAATTTGCCTTTTCTCCCTATTTCTCTATTTCCCTTCCTCTTTTAATGGTAATGCTATGCTGCATAAATCACCCTGGTTAAAAATTTTGGAATCATCTTTGACGGTTCCACCATCCCAATCCTTTCATATCCAATTAATTTCCAGATACTAACAATTCAATCTTGGCAGCATTCTTGCCTCTTCCTTCTTCTTTCTTCTCATGTGTCTCCATTCTAATTCATCTTCTCCTATCCTAATTCATCTAGTAACCTGTCATCTAATATCCTAATTCATTCTCTCATTTTAGTTCAGTTCTTCGTCACTGCTTTTCTCCACTATTATAAATGGCCTCCTACCTTGTATTCTTGTTTTTA
Organism: Myrmecobius fasciatus; assembly: GCA_023553655.1. Lineage (NCBI taxonomy): Eukaryota > Metazoa > Chordata > Mammalia > Dasyuromorphia > Myrmecobiidae > Myrmecobius > Myrmecobius fasciatus. The sequence goes on along the minus strand of JAJPUD010022333.1, from coordinate 12,731 downwards.
TATTTTTTTCCTCTATACTCTATTCTTCATATAGTTACTAAAATCTTCCTGTATCACAGATTTGAACCTGCCACTTTTCTGCACAGAACTTTTCAGTGATTGCCTATTGCCTCTAGGATAAAATATATTCCTCCTTCATTGTAGAAACAACTGAAGTTAGCATCTAGTTAGCAATAAGAGTAATAATAATATGAGATTTTACTCAGCATGTTGAGGTATGCACAATGCTTTACATACATTAAGTTATTGGATCCTCACAACAACATCATGAGGTGTGCTATTATTATTCATTTACAGGTTTGGAAACTGATTTAGAGAGAGGTTAAAAGACTTTTCTAGAGCCACACGGTATCTGAGGTAGGATTTAAACTCATGTATTCTTGACATTTTGTACAACAGTTAAGAATTAAATTACCAGATTCTATCCTTCAGATGACATGTTCTTTAGGTCACCATGTTCATCCCTTCCTCAACTTCCTACCTGGTAGCTCTCTTGAGGTCTTGTTATGATATGTGTTTCATGCTTTTTACACAAGATACAAAATTACTACTTATAGCTCTGCCTAGAATATATTTTCTGTTCATTAAAATCTTTCATAATTTTTATCTTCATCTAAAACTCAGCATAAATAACTCCTCTTAAAAACCTTCCCTAATTCAATTTTCTTAGTTGAAGACATTATTGCATTAATGTTTTTCCAAGAAATGGTTGTCATTATCACTATACAGTATGTATTACATTTACATAGATATAATATAAAATTTTTCTGCCCAGGAAAAGTTGCCCAGGAAAATCAACCTATTTGAATTAGTCTGTTCTGTTACAATTGAAGTAGTTTTCCAGTTAGTATGGTCAATTGGCATGTAATGAAGACAGCACAACTGGCTTGTCTCAGTGCTGCCTTTGGCCAGTCTTTTTAACAGGCTAGCCAAATAACTATCACATTCCCAAATAACAGCTATACCTGTCAGTGATTTTCATATAATTGGAGGTAAATAAGGAGAAAGGTTGTGTGCCCATAAAGTTATAGACTGTTGAAATGTATTAAAAAAAACTGTTGGACTCAATCTTAGCAGAATACTTCATTGGCTCCTTTTTATACTTTTAAAGACAACATAAAAAAGGGAAGTAATTAGCATTATCATCATGGTGGGTAAAAGCATTGTTTATGGAGCCATAAGACTTAGATTCAAATCTTTCACTTCCTAGATTCATGACCTAAAGTATAGAATGAACATAATTTCAGAAATGAATGGGGCCTCTGAAATCACTTTCCTGAGTCTCAGTTTCATCAAGTGCAAAATAGTTATACTTTTACCTATTCCATTGGTTTGTTGTGAACATTGATTGGAATAATGTATCTGAGAGCGTTATAATCCAAATATGTTGTCACAATTACTATTATCCCTTCCAAAGCAACTTGTAGTTAATAATAAGACATTTATTTGTATTCTTATGCTTATTCTGTATGTGTTTATTTATGTATCTAAGAATTGCCGCCCTGAGTATGTGAGATCCTGCAAATAGAAAGGAACTGATACATACTAAATGCAATAAACATGTTGATTAAGCAAGTGATTAATTTGTAGTATTGGTAATTATTTTTTTTTAAATTCTGATTACATTTCATCCTGCATCCACTTTTCTCATGTAGCCTTTCTCTCCTGCCTCTCTGAATATACTTTTCCATATGACCCAACAACCACAACTTATCATTTTGCAGATGCTTATTTAAGCAAGATCAAGGTTGCTAGTGAATGCTTAGGCACAGTAATAGGGTTAGATGGGCAGGACATTAAGAAAAGAATGAATAGATTTGCCACAGGTTCTGGGATTTGAACTGGAAGAGGAAACATAACATATATGGATCATCTAATGAATAGGTCTTCTTCCCATTTCCTTCTGCAACTGGTCAACTGCAACTGTTCTTGATGCCAATAAATCCAACAGCAATTTCTTTTCCATTGTATGATTCACTGATCCAATTTTTTAGTATGCACTCAGTAAAATTGCTCTTACCACTCCTTAGCAAAGTAGACACTCTCTTCTCTCTGTCCTCCCCCCCTTCTCTCTCTTTCTCTCTCTCTTTGTCTCTCTCTCTCTCTCTCTCTCTCTCTCTCTCTTTCCCACATACACACACATACAAACATACATACATACATACATGTGCACACACAATTTTCTTCTTCCTTCTATTCCCTCACTTACGATTGGAAAGACAAACAATACAACATACATTATACACATTTTCATTTTATCTTTGTTGCTAAAAAAAGGAAGAAAAAGAGAAAAATTTTTCATTTTTTACTCCCAGTTCTTTATCTAGAATTGCTTTGAATCCTCTGTCATTTCTTAAAACACAATAGTTTTCTATCACAATCATACACCATAACTTGTTTAGTCCTTCCCCAAATGATGAGCAATTTCTCAATTTCCATTTCTTTACCACCACAGAAAAGAGCTGCTTTAAATATTTTCATAAATATGAATCTTTTTCTTTGATCTTTTTGCATTACAGACCTGGTAATGATATTTGTTAGATCAAAGGATAGACACAGTTCTATAGCACTTTGTGTATCGTCCCAAATTATTCTCCTGTATGGTTGAACCAGTTCATAATTCTAGCATCAGAGCGAAATGAGCAGAACCAGGAAATCACTATACACTTCAACAACAATACTATATGATGATCAATTCTGATGGACATGGCTCTCTTCAACAATGAAATGTTTCAAACCACTTCCAATTGTTCACTGAAGAAAGCCATATACACCCAGAGAGAGGGATGTGAAATGTGGACCACAACATAACATTTTCATGCTTTCGATTGATGTTTGCTTGCATTTTGTTTCCTTTATCTGATTTTTCTTTCTTGTAGATACTATTTTTCTTGCACAACAACAATAAATGTGGAAATATGTATAAATATATTCGATTTGTCAAGTATTTTAATATAATTAACATGTAGTGGATATCCTGCCATCTAGGGGAGGGGTAGGGAGTAGGGAGGAAAAATTTGTAACAGAAAGCTTTGTAAGGGTTAATGTTGAAGAATTACCCATACATATGTTTTGCAAATAAATAAATAAATAAATAAAACCATAATTCTAGCATCAGTACATTCTCCCTCCTCCTCAAAATTATACTTAGTTTTGGTGAATAAATTATTATTGCTTGTAATCTTAGCTCCTTTGCCTTTCAGAATATTATATTCCAAACTTTTCACTTCATCATTATAATATCTGCTAAATCTTGTGTGAACCTGACTGTGACTCCATGGTTTCTGAATCATCTTTCTGGCTACTTGCAGTATTTTCTTTTTTTTTTTTTTTTACATAGGAGTCCTAGAATTTAGCTATAACATTCCTTAGAATTTTCATTTTGTGATTACTTTCCAAGAGGTGATTTCAAAGTCAAAATGACTTTGCATTCTGGTTCTAAAATATCTGAACAGTTTTCCTTTATAATTTCTTGAAATAAGATATTTATGCCTTTTTTCAACTGTGGTTTTCAGGTAGTATAACAATTTTTAAATTATTTCCTTAGAATCCAACAATTCTTAAATTATGTCCTTATAACTTATTCCAGGTCAGTTTTTTCCAATGAGATATTTTAACATTTTTCTATTTTTCATTCTTTTTTACTTTTTTGTTTCTTTGTGTCTCATGAAGTCATTTCCTTCTAATTTTTAAAAAAATTATTTTCATTAGTGAGGTTTTGCAACCTCTTTTACTTTTTGATATTTCTGTTTTTAAGGAGTTATTTTCAATATTTTTGTGCCTCCCTTACTAAACTATTAATTTTCTTTTTATAAATTTTTTCATTGACCTCACTTCTCTTCTCAATTTTTCCCCAATGACTCTTATTTAATTTTTAATGAACATTTTTGCTCTTTAATTTTTGTTTACTTTTCCATAAATTCTTGAGTTTTATCCACATTTTTCTTTGAGGTTTTGTTGCTTCTATATTGTCATCTTCTCAAATTGTGTCTTGACCTTCCTTGTTACTATTTGCTTTTTTTGTTGTAGTTACTTATTTTTTCCAATCACTTCTCAATTTTAGACTTCATGTTAGAGCTGGGATCTGTTCCTCTCTAAGCATAGGAGTGAGGGATCACTGTCCCAAACTTTGGGCTTTTTTCACCCTGCTACTTTCACAGCTAGTTCTGGGGGCCTATACATTTTCAGTGCTTCTAAGGTGATATGATCTGGAGACAGGGTTGATCTTAGCTCTCTAGGTTTATGCTTTGGTTCTCATCCAGAAAGAACACCTGCTTTCTTCTGACCACAATTTTTCTCCTCACTGCAACTGACCTCTACCTAGGTAGAGGCCCTTCTCTATTTTGAGCACAAGCACTCCTGTTTGCCCTGGAATTTATTTGATGAATTATTTTAAAAAGTGTTTGGAGGCTAATGTTGGGAGACTAAGACTTCCTGACTCTGCCATCTTAGCTCCACCTCCCCAGTATTTCTTTTCTTTTCTTTTCTTTCTTTTTTTTTTTTTTTTTTGCTGAGGCAATTGGGGTTAAGTGACTTGCCCAAGGTCACACAGCTAGAAAGTGTCTGAGACCAGATTTGAACTCAGGTCCTCCTGACTTCAGGGCTGGTGCTCTATCCACTGCGCCACCTAGCTGCCCCCCCCAGTATTTCTTTTAAGATATACGGCATGTACTAGAATTTTCATTTCTTCATAATTTCATTAGAAACCATGTAGGATTTTAGTGTAAATAAGGAAAAGAATATTGTTTAAAATAGATTCTATCAATAACTTTTTATTTATATTACAAAGTATTTCTCCCCTTCCCTTTTTTCATACTGAAGTACAAAAAAAAGAGGAGGAAAAAATTCAGTAAAATTTATCAATTCATAAAAAAATCTGACATTGTATTTAATATTCCACATTAGTGGATCTTTACCTTGGCAAAGGAGTAATTTAGAAGTTTCTTTAGTTCTCTTCTTGGGGACAACTCATTCTTTCTAATTTTAGAAATTCAGTTTTCATTGTTTTATAGTTATTTCTTTTCATATCATATGCTAGTCTTTATCCTTATTGATTTCTTGGCTCTTCTTGTTTCACTTTGCATAAATTAATGTAAGTTTTTTAAGCTTCTTTGTATCCATTATGCTTATAATTTCAGAACAATAAAATTCCATTGCATTTAAGTACTATAAATTGGTTAGTTATTCTCCAATAGATGGGCATCTACATGTTTTCAATTCTTTGTTGCCACAAAGAGTGTTGCTATAAATATTTTAGTGTATATGAAGTCTTTCTTTTTATTAGGAACATACTAGAAGTCTATGGCAATAGTGGAATAACTGAGACAAATAGTACAGATATTTTTTGCCATTTTATTTACATAATTCCAAATAGTTTTTTAAATGATTGTACCAGGTCACTGCTCTACCAACAATTCACTCATATTCCTGTCTCTATATCCCCTCTCACAACTGGATATTTATTTCTTATGTTATCTTTGATAATTTTCTGGGTCTGAGGGTCATTTTAATTTTAATTTATGCCATTATTAAGGATAACTTTTGCCTGACTGCATTCTTATTAAATAGGGGGTTTGCTGTTAATTTATGTTTCCAGGTTTTTTGAACATTGAATTATTATATTCCTTGATTTCTGATTCTTTGTTGTCTAATCTATTTAATAATCTATTTTAGGAACAGAACCAAGATGGCAAAGAGGAGACATGTCTTTATCTTCTCTCTGATGTCCCCCAGATCAGCACCAAATCAAGCCTCCGGATTGGTTTTGGAATGACAGAACCCACAAATATTTGGAGTATAACAAATTTATAGCAGAATATATTTTGGAAAAAACTTCAAAAAAAGTCTGTTTCAATCGGGCATGCAGGGAGGTGGTGCACCCAGATAAAGTTCAGGGACCCAGGGTAGTATGGAGTCTATGTGATGAGGAATCTACTGGGAGGAATCTACAACAGTGTTGGCTACTCTGCTCTGGTTGCAAGCCAATAGATTATGAAATAAGCTGTAAGACATCCCACACAAATACAAAAGGCAAATAGTGAGCCCTTGAACCCTAGAATAATGTGGGGCTTGGCCAGGATCACCCAATACTGGAAGTTAGTCAACACCGACCCAGTGCAGCCACTGTCACCTGTAGAAGAAGCTTAGACAATCTTCTCTTTGCCCTAAAAGTGGACCTCAACCTTTTTTTAAAAAGTGAGTAAAAAGGCAAGAATAACTCTTACCATAGATAGTTTACATATAGAAAAAGAAGAACAGATTCCAAACCTCAAGGACACTAAAACAGATTATCTTCAGATGAAGTCTAAAAGGGTGATTGATATTTGTTGATCCCCATATCACAGGGTTCTCTTAGAAGAATTTAAAAAGAATCTTAAAAGAGAGAAGGAAAATGAAGAAAGGAAATGAGAATTTTGCAAGAGGGTTTGGAAAAGGAAACACAAATTATCTGAAGAAAACTCCTTAAAAATAGACTTAGTGAAAAAGAAAAAGCAAATAACTCCTTACAAAATAGACTTGATGAAATGGAAAAAGCATATAGTTTTGACAAAATGGAAAAAGAAATCAACTAATTGAAAAACTAAAATGTGTGAAATGGGAGAAAAATCCATTGAACAAAACAAATTATTTAAAAATTCAATTGGCCAAATACAAAAGGAGCTAAAATAGATAACCAAAGAAAATACTTCACTAAAAATTTAAACTGAACATATGGAAATGAATGACTCAAGAATGAGTCAAACAAAACTAAAAAAAGAAAAAAATAGAAGAAAATGTAAAATACCTCATGGGAAAAACAACTACCTGGAAAATAAATCTAAGAGAGACAATTTAAGGATCGTTGGACTTCCTGAAAACCATGATGAAAAAAAAAAAGCCTAGATATCATCATTCAGAAAATCATTAAGGAAAACAGCCCTGATGGCCTAGAACCAGAAGGTAAAATAGTCATTGAAAGAATTCACTGATTATCTCCTGAAAGAGACTGCAAAATGAAAACTTAAAGAAATATCATAGCTATTGGATCAAGATAAAAATATTGCAGCCAGAAAGAAACAACACAAATATCAAGGAGCCACAATCAGGATTACCCAGGACCTAACAGCTTCTACCTCAAAGGATCAATGGGCCTGGACTCTGATATTACAAAAGGCAAAGGAACCAGAACCACAACATAATATTTTCACTCTTTTTGTTGTTGTTTGTTTGCATTTTGTTTTCTTTCTCATTTTTCCCCTTTTTTGATCTGATTTTTTTTGGGAGGCATGATATTTGTAGAAATATGTATAGAAGAATTGAATATGCTTAACATACATTGGATCACTTGCTGAGTGGGGGAAGAGATGGGAGAAGAGAGGGAAAAAATTGGAACACAGCACTTTGAAAGAGTGAATGTCAAAAATTATCTTTGTATGTATTTTGAAAATAAAAGGCTCTAAATAGAAAATAAAAATAAAAAAATAATTTTAAAAAATGCTATAAAATTTTATGAATGCTGTTACGTATTGAGGTCCAAAAGGCTCCTTTTCCTTTATCCTTATCTTTTTCCCACAATTTTCTTTCATATTCTAAATATTTTGTTTCTTCAAATGAATTTCACTATAAAGCAGTCCCACTTTTTTTTTTAAAGAAAAAAC
>JAJPUD010022332.1:0-21604 GCA_023553655.1 Myrmecobius fasciatus | reverse complement strand
GGGGCACTTCGGCGAGTTGACTTAAGGTGCTGGGCCGGTGGGGGCTAGGACTAAGTCCGAATTACTCCTTAAACAAGGCAAGTCTGCCAGAACACCTGCCCCCAATCAGGGCAGAGTGTCCCGAGTGCCTCAGATAAACTCCAGGTGTTTGGAATTTGGAGTTTGGAGTTTGGAATTTCTTCCAGGATGAGCTGAGCTGAGTCCCACCCTCACTTCCGGCCTGCACAGTTGTGGTCTATTTATCTCTCTGTCCAAGTCCGACTAACCTGATATGAAGTTATCCAGAGAGCTGTGCCCAAATATTTCTGAGTTCGTTGACTTGAAGATCAGTTCAGAGGCTTATTTTATTGTTGATTTGAGAGAAGATCGGAGGAGAGGCAGAAAGTCACCTTTTCACTCCGCCATCTTGGCTCCGCCCCCTGCTGCTGGTTGTTTCTTATAGAACAAGAATATTCTGTTACATTCATATACCATAATTTACTCAGCCATTATCCAATTGATGGACATACATCCATTTTTCAGTTTCTAGCCACTACAAAAAGGGCTGTCACAAACATTTTTTCACATGTGGGTCCCTTTCCTCCCTTTAAGATCTCTTTGGGATATCGGCCCAATAGAAACACTGCTGGGTCAAAGAGTATGCACAGTTTGATAACTTTTTGAACATAGTTCCAAATTGCTTTCCAGAATGGTTGGATCTTTTCAACACTTCCACCAACAAGTAACAGTGTCCCAGTTTTCCCACATCCCCTCCAACATTCATCGTTATCTTTTCCTGTCATTTTAGCCAATCTGACAGGTGTATAGTGGTATCTCAGAGTTCTCTTAATTTGCATTTCTCTGTTTAATAGTGATTTGGATATAATATTAATTTCATCATCTGAGAATTGTCTGTCCATATCCTTTGACCATTTATTGATGGGAAAGTGTCTTGAATTCTTATAAATATGAACCAATTATATATTTTAGAAATGAGGTCTTTATCAGAACCAATAAATATAAAGATGATTTCCCAATTTATTGCTTCCTTCCTAATCTTGTCTGCATTAGTTTTGTTTGCATAAAAAACCTTTTAACTTAATGCAATCAAAATTATCCATCTGGTGTTCAGTTAAGAGTTCCAGTTCTTCTTTGGACACAAATTATTTCCTTCTCCACAGCACCAAGAAGTAAACTATCCTATGTTCCTCTAATTTGATTATAATATCACTCTTTATATCTAAATCATGAACCCATTTAGACCTCATCTTGGTATGTGGTGTTAGGTGTGGGTCAAGCCTTAATTTCTTCCACACTAATTTCCAATTTTCCCAGCAGTTTTTGTCAAATAGTGAGTACTTACCCCAAAAGCTGGGGTCTTTGGGTTTATCAAATACTAGACTGCTATAGTTTTTGCCTAGTTTATCCTGTGATCCTGTCCTATTCCACTAATTGACTACTTTACTTCTTAGCCAGTACCAAATGGTTTTGATAACCACTGCTTTATAATATAGTTTTAGATTTGGTACAGCAAGGCCATCTTCATCAGCATTTTTTTTTTTCATTAATTCCCTTGAAATTCTTGACCTTTTGTTCTTCCAGATGAAATTTGCTACTATTTTTTCTAGATCTGTAAAACAATTTCTTGGGAGTTTAATTGGTATGACACTAAATAAGTAAATTAGTTGGGTAGTATTGTCATTTTTTATTATATTTGCTTGGCATATGCATGATTACTTGATATTTTTCCAACTGATTAAGCCTGACTTTATTTGTGTGGAAAGTGTTTTGTGGTTTAGTTTTATATGTCCTGACTTTCCCTTGGCAGATAGATTCCCTAATGTTTTATACTACTGACAGTTATTTTCAATGGAATTTCTTTTTGTATCTTTTGCTGGTGAAATTTCTTGGTAATATATACAAATGCTGATGATTTATGTGGATTTATTTTGTATCCTGCAACTTTGCTAAAGTTGTGAATTGATTCTAGCAGTTTTTTAGTTGAGTCTCTAGGGTTCTCTAAGTATACCATTATGTCATCTGCAAAGAGTGAAAATTTGGTTTCCTCGTTACCTACTCTACTTCCTTTAATCTCTTTTTCTTCTCTTACTGCCAAACTAACATTTATAATACAATATTAAATAGTAATGGTGACAGTGGGCAGCCTTGTTTCACTCCTGATCTTATTAGGAATGGTTCTAGTTTGTCCCCATTACGTATGATGTTTGCTGATGGTTTTAAATAGATGATACTGATCATTTTAATGAAAAATCAATTTATTCTTATACTGTCTAGTGTTTTTAATAGGAATGGGTGTTGGATTTTATCAAATGCTTTTTTCTGCATCTATTGAGATAATCACATGATTTTTGTTAGTTTGGTTATTAATATAATTGATTATGTTGATAGTTTTCCTAATATTGAACCAGCCCTGCATTTCTGGCATAAATCCTACTTGGTCATAGTGTACTATCCTGGGGATGACTTTCTGTAATTTCATTGCTACTATCATATTTAAGATTTTTGCATCAATATTCATTAGGGAAATTGGTCTATAGCTTTCTTTCTCTGTTTTCACACTATCTGGTTTAGCTATCAGCACCATATCTATATCATATATATATGTTTTATTTATTAATTCAATGGTTTTCTTATTTTCAATTTTATTAATCTCCCCTTTTTATTTTCAGAATTTCCAGTTTGGTATTTAATTGAGGGTTTTTAATTTGTTCTTTTTCTAGCTTTTTTAGTTTTAAACCCAATTCATTGATCTTCTCTTTTTCTATTTTATGCAAGTAAGCATCTAGAGATATAAAATTACCCCTTTTAACTACTTTGGCCATATCTCACCAATTTTGGTATGTTGTCTCATTATTGTCATTCTCCTGAATGAAGTTATTGATTGTATCTATGATTTGCTCTTTCACCCATTCATTTTTAGGATTAGATTTGTTAATTTCACATTAACTTTTGGTCTATTTTCTCCCGGCCTTATATTGCATGTTTTTATTGCATCATTGCCTGAAAAATGCATTTATTATTTCTGCCTTTCTGCATTTGATTTTAGGTTTTTATTCCCTAACACATGGTCAATTTTTGTATAAGTTCCATGAACCACAGAGAAAAAAGTAATGTCCTTACAGTCTCCATTCACTTTTCTGCAAAGATCTATCGTCCCTGAGTTTTCTAACAATCTGCTTACCCCTCTAACTTCTTTCTTATTTATTTTGTGGTTTGATTTATCTAAATCTGAGAGAGCAAATTTGAGATCTCCCACTAGTATAGTTTTACTGTCTATTTCTTCTTTTAACTCTCTGAACTTCTCTAGGAATTTGGATGCTATACCACTTGGTGCATATATGTTTAGTATTGATATTGCTTCATTATTTATGGTACCCTTTAGTAAAATATATTTTCCTTTCTTATCTCTTAATTAGATCTATCTTTGCTTTTACTTGATCTGAGATCAGGATTGCTACCCTTGTTTTTTTTTTATTGTTGTTGTTGTTTTTCACCTGAAGCGTAATAGATTCTACTGCAGCCCTTTACCTTCACTCTGTATGTATTATTATGCTTTAAATGAGTTTCTTGTAAACTACAGATTGTTGGATTCTGGCTTTTAATCCAGTCTGCTATCTGCTTCCATTTTATGGCAGAGTTCATCCCATTCACATTCACAGTGAAAACAACTAATTTTGTAGCACAGTGGATAGAGCACCAGCCCTGAAGTCAGGAGGACCTGAGTTTAAATCTGGTCTCAGACACTTAACATTCCCTACCTGTGTGACCTTGGGCAAGTCATTTGCCTCAATTGCCCCAATTGCCTCAGCAAAAAGCAAAAATAAAATAAAATAACTAATTGTGTATTTCCTGCAATCTTATTTATCCAAAGCTATGTTTTTCTCTTCCCTTTCTGCTTTCTCCCTTCTCCCGTTCCCCTGTATTTTGCCTTTGATGACCACTTCCCTCAAACAGTCTCCCGCCCTGTACAGCATCTCCCCCTTTTTTACACCTTTCCCCTAATTCTTCTATTTTCTCTTCTATTAGTCTTTCCCTTTCTTTTCCTCCTTTCCCTCCCACTTTCCTATAAGGAGGGACAAGTTTCTCTGTGAAACTGAATATGTCTAATATATTCTTTTAGAGCCCAATCTGATGAGAGTAAGATTCACTCAATTCTCCTTTCCCTCCCTTCTTTCCTTCAATTATATTAGGTTTTCTTTGACTCTTCATGAAATTTTACCTTATTTTTACCTCCTTTTTTATACCTTATTTTACCTCCTTTTCTCTCTTTTTCCAGTATACCCCTTCCACTTTTAGTTTCTTTTTCATATTATCAAAGTAAAATAAAATTATATCCCCATTCTTTAAATATACCCATAGTAGTAATATAGTTCTCAAGAGTTCTTTCCTTTTTACCTTTTTATGCTTCTCTTGAGTTCTGTATTTGGAGGTCAAATTTTTGTTTAGCTCTGGTCTTTTCATTAGAAATAAATGGGATTTGCCTGTTTCATTGAATGTCCATTTTCTTCCCTGAAAGAAAACACTCAGTGTACTGGGGCATTTTATCCTTGACTGCATTCCAAATTTCTTTGCCTTTCATAATATTGTATTCCAGGCTCTTCAAATCTTTAAGGAGGAAGCTGCTAGGTCCTGGGTAATCCTTATTGTGACTCCTTGCTATTTGAATATTTTCTTTCTGGCTGCTTGTAATATTTTTCCTTGGTCTGATAGTTCTGAAATTTAACCATGATATTCCTTGGAATTTTTATTTTGGGTTCTCTTTCAGGAGGTATTTGGTGAATTCTTTCAATGGCTATTTTACCTTCTGATTCTATTACATTCAGGCAGTTCTCTTTGATGATTTCCTGAAAAAAAATAGTGTCTAGGCTCTTTTTTTTCATCATGGCTTTCAGAAAGTCCAATAATCCTTAGATTGTCTCTCCTAGATCTATTTTCCAAGTCAGTTGTTTTCCCAAGTAAGTATTTTACATTTTTTCTATTTTTTCGATTTTGCTTGACTGATTCTTGATGTCTCATTGAGTCATTCATTTCCATTTGTTTAGTTCTGATTTTTAGTGAATTATTTTCTTCATTTACTTTTATTTACTTCTTTTTGTATTTGCCCAATTGAATTTTTAAATTACTTGTTTTGTTCTATGGATTTTTTTTCAATTTCACAAATTCTGTTTTTCTAGGAGTTTTTTTCCCCGTTTTGTTAAATCTATCTTTTAATGAGTTATGTACTTTTTCCACTTCACTGTCTATTTTGTAGTGAATTTTCTTCATATAATTTCTGTGTTGCCTTTTCCAAAACTTCTTGCAAAGTTTTCATTTCCTTTCCCCATTTTTCTTTCAGTTCTCTTTTATAATTTCTTCTACAAGAGCCTTGTGTTGATTTGTACCAATTTACATCACATTTTGGGGCTTCATCTTGGAGATGATCTGCCTTTAGTCTCCTCAAGGTTTGAAATCTGTTCTTCTCTTTCACCATAAAAAGTTTTTATAGTCAGAGTTCTTTTGACTTTTTTATTCATTTTTTTAAAGTTGAGATCTGTTTTTAGGGCAAGGGAGGTTGTTCAAGCTTCTTCTCCAAGTATCAGCGGCTGCACTGAGTTCTTGCTGACTCACTCCCAGTGCTGGGTGGGCCTGGTCAGGTCCCATGAAATTCTCGTGTTTCAGGATTCACCATTTACCTTTTGTGTTTGTATTGGATGTTTTATAACTTTTCTGCTGATCTACTGGCTTGCAACTACAGCAGAGTAGCCAACATCACTGTAGATTCCTCCTTGTAGATTCTCTGGTGCATTACCCTGGGATTCTGCATTCCTTGTGTCTGAGCTCAGACTCCTTGCACTTGGGCTTCCATTGCTTCATGCCTGATTGAAACAAACAGAACTTTTCTGGCAATCTTCAAAATTATCTTGTGCTGGTAATTTGTTATAATCCCAATATCCCTGGATTCTGCCAGTGCAGAGCTAATTTAGAGGCTGTATTTGGTAATTATTGTGAGGGTCATGGGCGAAGGTCAGAAAAAAATGTGTGAATTCTCTGACATGTTGGCTCTGCCCCCTACTTTATTATTCTTTTTTTTCATTTTCTTTCCAAACTTAACTGTTACATAACCTCTAGGAATTACCTCCTAGGTAGTGACCAAAGTACTAGGAAGAACAAAATATCCTCTTAAGATATGCCATACATATCTCAAACATCATCAAAGATACATAGGATCCTGACCAGGAAGAGATCTTAGAATTCACCTATTTCAAATCCATTCCTTTAGAGATGAAGAAATTGAAGAACAGAAAGATAAGTAATTTTTCATGGGTCACACATTTGGGAGGACATAGAAACAGTTTAGATCCAGGTTCTGTGTTTCTAGGGCTATGTCCCCTTTATCACATCCTCCTCCCAGGTGTTGCTATTGATAGTTGGAAATAATCACTGGAAAAACAGAGAAAGAGAAGGGGGCAGGAAGGAAGGAAGGGAGGAAAGAAGGAAGAAGAGGGAAGGAGGGAGAGAAAAAGGAAGTAAATTAGAAAAAGAAAGGAAAGAAGGAAGGAAGAAACAAAGAAAGAAACAAAAAAAGAAGGAAGGAAGAAAAGAAGGAAGGAAGGAAGGAAGAATGTTGGGAGAGAGGGAAAAATCAATTATGTGCCAGGTACTTTCCTGAAGGCTTTTCAATTACATTCTTATTTTATTCTCCCAACAATCCTAGGAAGTACATGTTATTATTATCTTCATTTTCTGATGAAGAAACTGAGGCAAACTGATTAAATGATTTGCCCAGAGTCACCAAGCTGGTTTCTGAATTTCTTTTGAATTGAGCACTTTCTGTCTTCAGGTTCATTGAACTATCTATTATACTACCTCCCTGCCCCTAGAAAGTGAGCATTTAAGAGCAGGAAATATGGAATGAAAGTTTTAAGTAGTCAGGGGATGAGCCTGGAAAAGGTCTACCCCCAAAAAAATCCAAATAGTTATTTTAGAAAAAGGGAAGAATGTTTGAGTATGATCACAGAAGAAATGAAATCAAGATACCTAGCCCAAATGAGCTAATTACACTCTCAAGTGTGAAAGGAGCTGGAGATAAGTTTGCTGTGACACTATTAGTGATATAGGAAATATCTAAGAGAACAGGTGCAGTGCCATTGATTGAAGAAAAGCACATGTTCCAGTTTTCAAAAATAGCCAACTAGCTATTATATGTCACTTTCAAAGTGTTTTACACTTATTTTCATGTGAGGCTCATAGTGGCCCTCTGACATAACTACTATTATTATTTCCATTTTATACATGAAGAAAGAGTTCAAGAGAGGTTAAGTGACTTGAGCACAATCACACAGCTAATGCTTTGTGGAAGACACTCAGTTCTTCCTGACTCCAAGTCCAATATTCTCTCTGCTGTGCCAAAGTGGAGGTAAAAATAGTGTATAGATCAATGTGTTTAATGTCAGTTGCTACACATATTCTAGAAGTCACTTTGAAAGAGTTTTATTTATGTACATCTTTCTAGATGCCATTTTCTATTGATGTGATTTTCTAAAGACATAATGATTACAAATTGGTAGGGAAATTTCATCAATAATGAGTCCTTTCTCACAAGATCCATACGTCAGTATGTAAAGGGAATATCATAGCTATAGTTTAGCTAGACCTAGTAGAGAATTTGCTAAGGTACATCAAACTAATCACACAGAAAATATTAGAAGATATAGATGAGATTAATACAATTGAGTGGATTGGCAACTGGGTAAATGGCCAAACTCAAAGAATAGTTAATTACTCATAGTTCAATATCAGCTTCAAATGAAATTTCAATTGATATATGTGCTTGACCAGGGGGTCTTTAAGATTTTTATCAGTTACTTGAATAGACATTATATGTCACATTCAACACATTTGCTGATGACACAAAGATGATAGGATGATAAAAGGTGATAGTAAGGAGTCATAAATATATTGATAGATTTTTGTGCTGCCTAATAAAATAAAATCCAATAGAAATAAATCTTTTCCCTTGAATTAAAAAAATCAATCTCACAAAAATAGAATGAAGGAGACATGTTTAGAAAATAGTTTGTCTGGAGAAGACCTGGGGATTTTAGTGGAGGTCAAATATAGATAAGTAATGCTGTAGCATCTCAAAAAGCTACTACTACTTTGTGCTGCTTTGAAACAGGCCTGCTTTCCAAGAATAAAAAGGCAATAATATCAATATTCTTTACCTTGGTCAGTTCACATGTGAATTTTTTTATATTGTTCTTTATGCAATAGTTTAGAATGGACACTGAAAATAAGTTGGGGAGTGTGTTCATAGGAAGATAACTAGGTTGATTAATATCTTTAAGCTCACATCATCTAAAGAAATATTGGAGAAATTGTAATTTTATATTAGAGGAAAGAAAACATCTTCGACTATTGAAGTGCTATCTTGTGAAGGATTATGTTTATTTTGTGAACAATAGGTAACACATTTAGGTTTGTTTTAAGTAGAGAGGGGCCACCTCTTAACAATTAAATCAGTCCCAAAGTGGTATGATTTAATCCAGAGATGTTCCAACCCCTTTGGAGATTATATGATCATTCATTCTAATAGTTTTCAAAAAAGGGGGAATTAAATAGAATTGAAAACTGTTAAGTAAGTGTGGTTGAGCTCAATTCCAGGAAAATTCTAGAATGCATCATTAAATATTGGTCATTCTTATCTGGAATAAAGTATCAAATATCATTCCCAGTCTTTCTCTAATTTTCAATCTTACCCTGTTTTTGGGGTATTTCACTGACAACTATAAATGTGCACATCCTCATACTACAAAACACATAAACAAAATCTTACATCATCTTTACATCCTTACTAGCTATCTTCTTTTATTTTTTTCTCCCCTATGTTAAACTTCAGAAAGCCACTTACATTTACAACATTCACTTCCTCTCCTCTAATTCTCCTCCAAACCTTTGCAGCAGCTTCTGACCCTATCAATCAACTAAAATTGATCTTTTCAAAATTACCAATTATCTTTTGTCAAATCTAATGGATTTTTCTCAGTCCTCATCTTTCTTGACCTATTACATTTAACATTATTTATCACTTCTTTCTGGATTTTTCTTCCTCTACTTTCTCCAGGTTGTTCAATTTGTCTAATAATTTCCTAATCTCTTTTGCTGTTTTTTTTACCCCATGTAATTCCCAGTAACCACTGGTATCCTTCAAAGATTCATCCCTGGGCCTTCTTTTGTTCTATAGTTTTTGACTGATGATCTCATCAGTTTTCATGGTTTCAATTATCTCTATATAGATGATTTCCAGATCTATATATCTAGTCATAATCTCTCTCCTAAACTCTGATCCCATATCATCAACTGTTTTTCACATGTATTTAGTCAATGATCTCATAAAAATATGAAACTCAATATGTCTAAAATAGAAGTTTTATCTCCCCTCTGCCCTTCTACCCTCCCTTCCCCCCAAAACAAAAACAAAAACAATCTCCTTGATTTCTAACTCTCCTGTTGCTTTTAAGGGTTTCATCCAATTACCCAAGTTTGTAACCATAGTGTAATACTTAGCTGATCATTTTTACTCAGCAACCCATATTGGATTTGTTACTAAAACTTGTGATTTCTCTTTTTCACAATATGACTTGTATATACTGTCCCTTCTCTCTGTTCTCTTAGCCACCACTCTTGATGAGTCCCTATTAATCCTTGCCAAGATTTTTTTTAAAATAGCATTTTATGTAACCTCAAAATCTCTCCTCACTCTAATCCATTACTCAGTTGCTAAAGTAAGTTTTTCTAAAGTGTGGTCTAACAATGTAATCTTCTTGCTACAATCTCAACGGCATTATTTATAGGATTATATTATATTCTATCTAGAATCAAATGTTATCGCCTCTGTTTGACATTTACATTTCATAATACTCCTTTCCATGTATTTATGAGCCAGCTACATTGGCCCACTTGCTGTTCCTCCCTTATGACACTTTTATCTATTATTTCTGTATCTGTATAATGATTAAATCTCATGCCTAAAATGTTCTCTTTCCCTCTACCTCTTTGTTTGCTTGGTTTACTTCAAAACTCATCTTAAATCCTACCTACCTACCAAAATCCACTTAAATCCTACACACATGTGCATGTGTGCATGTGTATGTATGTCTGTATATGTGTGCATCTATGAATATAGGGATAGATAGATAGATAGATAGATAGTACAAAATTATTTATATGCTGATTCATCTACCAGAATGTGAGCTTCACAAGGGCAAGAACTGCTCTTTGATTTCCTTTTTATCACTATCCGGCAAATAGAAAGTGCTTAATCAATATTTATTGACTGAATGAGTATTAAGATCCTTTTTAAATTTAAAAATCTGTAATATTATTTTCTTCTTTTGACCTCCTCCTTTCCTTTCCAACTGTGTGAGTTTTGGTCAGAGGCTAAGGCTATTTTGTTCTTGGCAAGACTACTTTTTCATACATTTTTGAAAATCTAGGTCTTCTCCTGGGGTGTCTGACAGTCTAAATGAACTGCCAAGGTTAGATTGTCATCCCTTCATAAGCTGCTGGGTGGACAGTATGTGATAAGGTCTGCCTTTTTCCTATGACTGACATTAAAAGGAAATAAGACACTACATTTATTTGATGATAAGCAGGACTAGATGGAGCAAGCCAACTGATAGCAGCACCCAGACTAAACAACCTTGTATCCTCCCTAATATCATTACCACAATGATTCAATAACACCAGTGTTTCTAGAATATTTCCTCTCAAGCAAATTACTTCTTTAAATGCCAGAAAACCAAGAATCTGGCCTCATTCATAGGTGACAGATCTTCTTTTTATTTCTGGATGCATGATGTCATAAAAATGGGTATACTATTCACTGATGATCTATCACAAGCCAGACAGGCTCTCATCCTACATTCTTTGTATTCCTGCTTTTTTGTAAAACCTCCATAGATAAGTTACTCTAAACACTAAAGACCTTGTTCTTTTTATTTTAAAATTTTGTGCATCTAGTGCAAAGCTTAGGATAGCATAGGAAATAATAATCTCTTTGGTACTTTCAGCATAATTGGCTCAGGCACATAGAATTATAGGGTTATAGATTTAGAACTGAAAAGTACCTTAGTGACCATGTTATCTAACCTTTACATTTTACACGTGAGGAAACTGAAGCCCAGAGATACTAAGTGACTTGGTAATAATAATAATAACTAATATTTATATATCCCTGTCAGGTACTATACTGAGTACTTTACAAATATTACCTCATTTTCCTCTCAATAATCCGAGAGGTTAGGTGTTTTAATTGTCCTCATTTCATAGTTGAGTAAATTGATGCAAACAGAAGTTAAAAGACTTGCCCAAGTTATACAACTATAAAGTGCCTGAAGCCAATTTTGAATCCAGATCTTCCTGAATCCAGGCTCAGTGCTCTACCTGTGCTACTAGACTGCCAAGTGACTTGATCAAGGTCACACAACACATGAGGGGCAAAAATGGGTTTTGACTTCATTTCTTCTAATTACAAAGGTTTGGGAAGAGAATCTTTTCCCCCCACTCTATCACATATAGTTCTATCAACTTATACTGCTTTATTCTATCTGATTACAATACCTCCTTTTTTCATGTACTTGGTACTATCTTATTTGGCACTTCTAGCATGAGGATATGCTTCAGTCTGATTAAAATCATAACTCATAATTCTTATGCCTTTTAATTTGCCTGAAATTATTTTGTAATTGTAGCTTGGTTTTGCTTTGCTTTCTGCATGCCCTTCTCTTCTCATTTCTGAGATAAAACATTGTCTTCCTTTATATACTTTGGTGGGAGTAGTCTCTTTCTACTGACTTTATAGATACAAGATACATCTTTAGAAATTACCAGTCTGGAGCACTTTTGCTTACTTTTCTCCCCAATCATACAGAAAAGGTGAAGTTCATATTCATATATAATATGGGTATCAGGATCTGAACTTAAGGAATGGAAAATACTACATTCTTCTTCTCTCTTATTTTATCATGTGGCCCCAAGAAATGGGTTTCTGTTTTGGTTGGCTTTGTTTGTCCTTTCCAGTTCAAAGTAGAAGTGATAGATTCTCCATTCTGAATTGAATCATGATATCAGAATTCTAGATCAGCTGTGCAGCCTACCAACCCATCAGAGAAGCACTTAGAAGTTCAGGTGTTTGAGAATGGAGCTCCGGTGAGAATCCAGACTTATAATTTGATCAGATAGTGCTATATAAAAACAAATCAACATTTTAATATCATTTTCTTCCTCTTCCCAAAGAAAGATCCAAGTAGGGATTATGCTTCCCAGATGTTTCAGAGAATATATCTTTATTTTGTTTTATCTTTGAAATAAATATTGCTTTTTCAAGGAATGGAGTCACAGGGCACCCCTAAAATTGAGGGAACAGGATCAGTGACATCTAGAGTCAATGGAAGAGATACCACTAACATCTAACATCCCTTAATAACATCTACTCTAATTAATTAATTCTCAAGAACCCTTGAAGAGAGGGAGTGAAATGTA
Source organism: Myrmecobius fasciatus (assembly GCA_023553655.1). Lineage (NCBI taxonomy): Eukaryota > Metazoa > Chordata > Mammalia > Dasyuromorphia > Myrmecobiidae > Myrmecobius > Myrmecobius fasciatus. The sequence continues at coordinate 9,082 of JAJPUD010022332.1, read as the reverse complement.
ACATACCTGGTTCTCAGGCAGTGTGGTTAGGGATATTACTGCTAATAACACACATACACACACAAACATAAATGGATATACAAGTGTATTTGTGTGTGTGTGTGTGTGTGTGTATCCTGATAAAGCAGGATGTTTATTAATCCAGCAACTCTTGGAGACTATTAATTTTTTAAAATGAACATTTGTCTTTTTAGTGATGCAAATATGCCTACCACAAATGTTCATTTTAAAAAACTTTGTGAAAGAAATTAAGCTGTCTCCTTTTGCTTTTTAATTCTGTATTTAACTTATAATCTATCTGAAGCATCTGATAAAGATGCATCTATCACCTAATTCAATGGGAAATTTGGCTTGTCTAATTATATTATATAATTATATTAATATTGTGTTTTTCATCCACTTTGTTTTTCTACTGTGGTTGACTGCTTTGTTTAGAATATGTAATATTCTTGTTTTGAAAACCTTGTAGTTTTGTGAGTCTTGGAATTATTATTATTATTATATTATTATATTTTTGTAACTTCTTGAAGAAAAATGTATTTTAATTCTACTCCAATTTAATCCTGGAATCAATTTATAATTATATGTTAACTTTTGTTCATTTTTCATTTATACCATAATGCAATTTGTCATCAATAATAAAGATGATAGTAAGGGTAGCTACCATTTATATAGCTTTAAAGTTTTCAAAGCGTCTTACAAATATTTAATTTTACTGTAACAACAACTTTAGTAGGTAAATATAATTGGTATTCTTTTTTACATAAGAGGAAATTGAGGCAAATAGATGTTTTGTGATTTACCCAGGAACCGAGTACAATTTCATTCACCAATTATAGCATCATTGTTTCCATTTGGATTCAGGGTAGCATATTTCCTGCAAAATTGGTCTGAGTATGCTTCACTCTAGTATTTCTAGATTAATATTTACAGCTAGAAGATTTCTGAATAAAGTTATATCAGTAGCTGAAACTGTCACAAAGTATTCTATCATTTTAACATGATGAGACATACCATGCTTTCTAAAAAGCCTTTAAAGTATATATTTTTTTCTGAATAAGATTATATTTTAAAAATAATACATAAGCTTGTGTTCTTATAGCTACATATCTCTTAAGACATCATGTGACTGTGAGCTTATATATAATAAACACATATGATATATGTAATATTTATATGTATATACATGTAATACATATATTGTGTCTTAATATACTCATATGTGTGACCCTTAGGGAACATTTTGTGCAAAAGTTTGCTTAACGTTCCTTCTCCTTAATATTTTCCATATATGTATACAAATACTTTATACAGAAGTGAAACTATAGTTTTCCATGAAATGAAGTTATACAAGAACCTTGATAAAATACCATGATTAAAAAAAAAGTGAATCAGTTTTGAGAAGAAACCTAGAGTCAGTTATCATTATTATTATTTTTGCAATTTCTAAGAGAAAATTCATCTTCATTCTCTTTTGATTTAGTCCTGGATCCAATTTATAATTGTATGTTAAGTTCTGTTCATTTTTCATTTATACCACAATGCAAGATGATTAGGTATCCTAGACAATGATTTTTCTAGTAGCCATAGGATACTTATAATATTTAATGGTACATAAAATCAGATCCTGTAGCTCCTTGTTTTGTTTCTACAAGAAAAATCTGTGAGCAGTTCCTTCATTTAACTGCAATTTCTTTATATTTTCTGCTTTTGTTTATAGTGAGAAGATCAATATGGATGTAATGATCTTCATCCAATGTTATGTTGACTCAGTAGATATGGGAAATAAATAAGCTTGAAGTACTGTTCAATTATTCCTTGTAGTTGATGTAAGCAATTTATATTTCTTAATATCCTTTGTTCCCTTTCCAATTCCTATCACTTAGAGAAATAGACATAAGCCTCATAAGACTGAAGATGATTTTTGCATTTTTAAATCTTTTTAATGGGTCATATCATCTTCCAAATTTAGCTACTCCCCCTCAAAAAATGTCTTCTGGTGTTATCTTCCTATATTTAGGATAGGAACGAAATTGCAAATCTCTCTCTCCCCGGAGACCTTGAGCCCGATCGGAAGAGCGGGCTCAAGGTATCGGGGTGGTTATATGGGTATTATCATATCTCTTCATAATGTCATAATTTTGGAGAACCCAGGGATACCTTTATACCCTGATGAGGCAAAAGATTTGGTCTCTTATTAAAAGTGATACCATACGAAGCTCTTGAAGTTTTAAAATGACAGTAAAATTCAGTGTATTTGTGACATCCTTTTTCTTACTTTCATAATATCATTTTCTTCCTTTTCTAGTGCTGTTTCTGCCTGGATATTTGAAACACAAAAGAACCTAACCTTTACATAACCTTAACTCTTTGAGATTTTTTTTTAAGAGTCATAGTCATAGATCATTAGCAACAGAAGTGATTTTAGAAGTATGGAGTTATATAATAATAGTAGCTAAAATCTTTATACTGCTTTCAAGTTTGCAAACATTGTACAAATATCATGTCATGGAAGGACTATAACAACACTATGAGCTTGGTTCTATGGGTATTATCATCTCTCTTTTGCAAATATGAAATGATTTCTCCCCATGTAGTCTTAGAGCTAGGTTATCTAGTAGATAGTGCCAGTTCTCAAGTAAAAAAAAATGCTCAGTTCAAATCTAGTTTTAGATACTTCCTAGCCATGTGACCCTGAACTATTCATTTAACCTGGTTTGCCTCAGTTTCCTCATTTGTAAAATATCAAACCAATCCAGCAGCTTTGCAAAAGAAAATCCCCAAAGAGGTCACAAATAGTTAGACACATTTGAAATGCCTCAGCAAGAAGTCCTAGAACTAGCAGGTTTTAAAACTGTGGTTTAAACCAATTTTTCCTAAATCTACATCCAAAAAGGTAAAGATTTGTGTGTATATGTATATGCATATATATCTATAGATATAGATACATAGATATAAATATATAATGGGGAAAAAAGTATTGGTTTTCAAAACAAGAACAATTAAGTTTGACCCACTTATTTGGTTAATTGACTTTTTGACCTTGACTAAGTATTTAACCTTAGTTTCTCCAAAAAGAAATATAGGTAATAGTTATTATGCCTGACTCACATGATTGTTTTGAAGATTTTGTTAGAATATACACAAAAAATTAGGAAAGTGAAATAAAAATAAAAACATTATCAAATATTAGAAAGCTGAGACCTAAAGAGTTGAAATGACTCATTCAAATTCATGCATACACTTAGTGACAGAGCTAAGGTTGTCCAGGTGTACACAGTGCTCTTCCTCATATTTACTGTTTCATCATGTCTTGTAAGATTCTAGCTATCACATTGCTTTAAACTAGAGGTATGCTGGTAAAAGTTTAATAACTGGATCTCCAAAAAGACAAAACAAAACAAAAATAACAAATGCGCATATGGTATACATTTAAGTTCAATCTGCAAATTAGCATTTTATATATTCAGCATTATTTTACATAGTTCAGTTGATAAACTCAAAGTTTTAGCCATAATGGCTTAGTTGCTATCCCTGAATTCAACATTTTAACTTTTGCCTCTACTTTCAGACTTTTCTCTCCATGGCTAGAATATATTCCTCCTTCTCTCTCCCAATTCCCTCTATCACCTTTTTTCTCTTAGAGTAACTGGGTTCTTACAAAGACTCATTTGTTACGCTATTTTTTTTTTTCCGGCAGCCTTTTATGAAACATTTACTTGCTACTGCTTTCCGTTAAAAACTACATACATAGTTTACATACATAGACAAAGTCATATACATGCACATATGGTCTGTAAGCCTTTTTTGACTTCTAATTTCCTATCCATCCTCCCAATTGTTGTCTGAAAACTTTTGAACCAACATTAAATTATCCTTTATACTTTCCCATATCCAACTAATCAATAATCTCCTACTATGGCATCATGAATCTATCGTTTCCATTCATTCTATCAATACCTAAGTCAAAGTGCTTATCATTTAATTCCCCATAGATTTATAGCTGCAAGGGCCCCAATAGATCAGCAAGAATAATCTCCTCATTTTTACTAATAATTAAACTGAATCACAAGGAGATAGTGTGTCTTTCTCAAAGTCATACAAATAGAAAGCTTCAGATTCAGGTTTTGAATCCAGATTATCTAACTATAAATCCAATGATCTTTTCCATTTTACCCTACTGCCTCTCTAACTCATCTTCCTAATTTAAGTCTCTTCCTTCCTAAAATCAATCCTGTGTTTTTCTGCCATATTAATCTTTGTTAAACCACTTTCATTATTCTACTCCCTTGCTTAAATACCCTAAATGACTACTCATTACTTATAGAATAAACGTTAAACTACTTAGCATTACACACACAATTTGGCCCCATTCTACCATTTCAACCTTTACTCCTACAGAATTGTAAGAGTAAATCTAAATTTCTCCTTTCTTTTTACTTTTGCCCCTACTATTTCTCCTCATTCAGAGAAAAAAAAGGCTTATTCATCTCTGCTTGCCTAAATATAAAAGTTAATGTTGCTTTTGGTTGATCTTCCTTTTAGAATTAGCTCAATTCACTTTTTGTCCATGAAACTTTTCCTGACTATTCTAAGCCCCCACAAATATTTATTAACTTCTATGAAATATGTAACAAATGGTACAACACTGTGATTAACCTTAATCCTATAATATTTTTACTTCTATTTTCTGGTATTTTTACATCAGTATATTTAAATTAACTCTTTTTATACTCTATCTCTCTTGTGTTATTGTAAAATCTTGTGACATGCAGCTAAAATGCTCATAATTCCTAGAATATACTATGTATTCTGTAGATGTTTCAGGAAAAAATACTAAGTATTGTCTAGGTTACAAATAAGGTGAAATTTCATTTTTCTTTGACCAGCCCCTTTCACAGATACCCAAGGCTTTCTGATTTACTATAGCTTTTTATATTCATTGTCTCCATTTTTGCAATTAATTGAATTTTATGTAAATAATACTTCCCCAAATCCTATCAAAATTCTATTTGCTAAACATGTCCATCATTATGTACAAATCATCTGAATCTTCCTTATAATCTAATCAAACAAATCACCTACAATTAAGAACCTACTACGTTCAAAGTATGATAGACAGTGTTATATTATTGACAGGACCCTGGTCTAGGATTCAGGAATATGAATTCAAAGCTTCCATCTACCTATCTCTACAAAGCTTATCTCTTTAATTACTAAAAAATTACTTGTGTGACCCTGAGCAAATTACCTAATGTCTGTATTCATGTAGCAACTCTTTATGATTCCAAACTGTAGCCTCCAATGGAAAAAAAAATCCTCTATCTAGGAGCTTCCTATGTCAATAAAATAATAGGTCTGATCCTAATATTATACCTGTCCCTATTCCAGTCTTGATTCGTATCCATACCCCTTTCCTGGGCCTATTACAGGCAAAGTGTTGTGCTGATTCATGCTGAGGTTGAGTTGATGTTAAGATAAAGTATTTAAATTAGATTAATGCTTTTTAAACAGAGGAATGATGCTCTAATAACCAAATTTTAACAGAGACATTTGGGACAAAATGATATTCCAGATAAATTTTGCATTGGAATATATAGTTAATTTTTAGTCACTGTTGGTTCTGGTAGTGGAGAAAGCAGAAAAGATAGATGATGTCATGGGGGTAGAAAGGTAAAGAAAGGATTAAGAATTATGAAATGACAGGATTTAGTGTTTGCATTTGGAGAAAATGAGAAAGACATTTAAAAAAATATTAAAGCATTTTATTTTCAAAATATATGCATAGATAATTTTCAGCATTCATATCTGCAAAACATTGTGTTTCAAATTTTCCCTTCCCTTCCTCTCATCCTCTTCCACAGATGACAAGTAATACAATATATGTTAAACATGTGCAATTCTATACATATTTCTACAATTATCATGCTGCACAAGAAAAATCAGATCAAAAACCAAAAAAAAAAAATTGAGAAGGAAAACAAAATGCAAGTGAACATCAACAAAAAGAGTAAAAATACTATGTGGTGATCCACACTCAATTCCCATAGTCCTCTATCTCAGTGCAGATGGCTCTCTTCATCAACAGATCATTGGAATTGGCTTGAATCATCTCATTGTTAAAAGAGCCATGTCCTGGTTCTCTTCAACAATGAGATGTTTCAAATCAGTTCCAGTTGTTCAGTGATGAAGAAAGCCATAGGCACCCAGGGAGAGGCTTGTGGAATCTGAGTCTGAACCACAATATAGCATTTTCATACTCTCTATAGTATGAAACTTATACTCAAACATCTCTTGATGTTTGCTTGCATTATGTTTTCCTTCTCAGGATTTTTTTTTCTTTTCTGTACAGCAAGATAACTGTTTAAATATTTATATACATATTCAATCTGTCAAATATTTTAACATAATTAATATGTATTAGACTCCCTGCCATCTAGGTGAGGGGGTGGGAGGGTAGCAGGGAAAAATTTCTAACAGAAAGCTTTGCAAGGGTCAATGTTGAAAAATTACCTATGCATATGTTTTGCAAAGAAAAAGCTTTAATTAAAAAAAAGCAATATTTAAAAAAAGAGCCATGTCCATCAGAATTGAGAATAGTACAATCTTCTTGTTGCCGCATACAATGATTGCCTCCTTATACTCACTTTACTTAGCATTAGTTCATGTAAATCTCTTCAGGCCTCTCTGAAATCATCCTGCTGATCATTTCTTATAGAACAATAATATTCTATAACATTCATATAACATAACTTATCAGCCATTCTCTAATTGATGGGCATCCAAATAGTTTCCACTTTCTTGACATTTCACAAAGGGCTGCCACAAATATGTTTACACATGTGGGTCCTTTTCACTCCAAAGAAAATATTCTTAAATCTTTCTGAAGAATCACTTAAAATTGGCTAGAAAACTGAAGTTTGTAAAGTGCTGAACTTTGAATCAGAAAGATTTAAATTCAAATAAGTATCAGTCACTTACTAGCTATATAACTCCTGGAGGACTTCTTAGGGTCCCTCTGTCTCAGTTTCCTCTTCTGTAAAATTAAAGGCATGGGCTTTATGGTTTTTAAAATCTTGGTTTTTTTCTACATATGTTTGTATGAATACTTTTAGCTGTTTTTTTTTAAAAAAATTAAATCTTAAAATAACATTGGTTATCTATTACACCGTATATAGACACACAAATGCAAAATCACAAACTAGATTCATACTTTGTCAATTCCTCTAATTTTGTGTACTTTTGGCCAAAAGATGTAAGCAAGTAGAGGTTTCCCCCCCTTTTTTTGCCTTTGTTCAAGAGAAAATGTAAAGCATACTAAACATGTTAAATCATCTTTATAGAGGCTTGTGGTGAATATTTAAAAATTAAACATTGTGAGAAATTGATTTATTTGATTTCTACAGTATAAAAATTAAATCATAGAAATGAAACAAATTAAATTGAAACATATAAGGCAATTTGGGGGGTGGAAGTGGAGATTAGCTGGAAAGAATCTAAGAATATAAGCTCTTTAAACCAGGGATTGGATTTTGTAATCAGGATTGATGGCCTGAGATTTGAGAAGAATCTTTATTCTTTGCCCCTAGCTTTCCACAGTTACCTTCCTCTTCTAGAATGGAAGTTCCTAGGGTGCAGGGATTGGATTGAGTGGAAAACACCCTATTCTGTTAAGCATTTTATAGCCTCAGGCTTTCTTACCTCATTTTTTGAGAAATTTTGTTTTAGAAATCCCAGCCAATTGGAAAAGGTTCCCCAGGGGTTGGAGAGCTGGGCTGGAATTGGGGAATAAAAAAGGGAATGTTCTTTGCCTATGTGTCTTTGGAACCATTCTTTGTGTGTCAGAGACTGTGCACCTTGTCTCATGAGAAAGAAATAGACTTTTTCCTACACTCATACTCAGACTTATGATTATTTTAGTAGTTACTACTGTCCCACAGAATATGAAAGATAATCCTGCTTCTATAAAAAATGCTGCTGTATTTATTCAAATCTGATAGTTCTGTGATTATTCCAATATATCATTAATTACATCCATCCATAAAGGTTGATTGCAACTGAATTTGAGAGCCATTCTCATAGTTTCTGATTCAAATAGTCATACAGTCTAGGAAAAAATAAGTTTACCGGAGCCAAGATGGCGAACTGCGGACAGCTTTCTCTGTGAACTCCCTCCGACATTCCCCCAACCCAGACAAAGTAAGCTTTAAAACTGGTTTCTGAGTGAGGTCCTCGCCAAGCATTTGGACTACAACGCACTTCTATAAAAGATCTACCTTGAAAGAACTCCGGAGAAGGTTAGCCTCAGGGGAAATCGGCCTCTGGTCGCGATCGGACTCCAGCCGGGGCGGAAGTCAGGGCTGCGATAGAGGGGCAGATTTTGGGCACCCAGGAAGCCCCTGGGAGACGCCTGGGCCACTTTGCTCTGCTTGCGGGCAGGTGCTTTGGCAGATCTGCCTTTGGAAGGGGGTGGATGAGAACAGCTGAAAACGTGGTCCTGGTGCGAATCTAGCCCGACCAGCCTCAGACCGGAAGTCAACTCGGCAAACTGCCCCAGGGCAAATATAAATTGTTGCAGTTTTCTCGGCTTTTGACCAATATCCCAACTTTAAATCATGAGCAAGAAGCAGAAGAGAGCTCTCACCATAGAAAGCTTTTACGGAGAAAAAATAGAACAGTCCCCAGATCCTGACATTATGAAAACAATCCCAGATGAAGCCACAAAGGCAGACTTAAGTTGGTCTCCCTTTCAGAAGGCTTACCTGGATGATTGCATTAAGAATCTCAAAAGAGAGCTAGAAGAAGAATGGGGAAATAAATTGAGATCAGGGCAACAGAAATATCAAAAACTGGAAAATAGGACTGGTGAATTGGAAAAAGAAAACAGTTCACTGAAAAACAAAATTGGTGAATTGGAAAAAATCACCAATTCACTGGAAAATAAAAATGGTGAACTGAAAAACAAAATTGGTGAATTGGAAAAAGACAACAATTCACTGAAAAACAAAATTGGTGAATTGGAAAAAGACAACAATTCACTGAAAAATAAAACTGGCAAAATGGAAAAAGAATGCATTGAATC